>JARHVA010009109.1:0-217500 GCA_037957365.1 Torreya grandis
ATTTTAGCTTGAATGGGTTTCATGCCTATGGCAACCCTCTTCTCTTCTTCCTCCTTCCTGGCCTTCTCCTTCTGGGTCTTCTTTATTTATGCCTTCTTCTTGATGATCATGGTGGTTTTCTTCTCTTCAACCCTTATCTCCTTGGCCTTTACTTTATTAATTGTTGCTTGGGTCATGCCCTTAGCTCTCATAGCCTCTCTTTTGTGGTGCAACTCTAGTGTCACTTTAATATGATCCTGATCCAAGCCCATCTTCTCCCATTTATGCCCCAGCTCTTCTTCACCTTGTAGAGGTTGTGTTTTTCTTTATTTGGTTGGCATGCTTGATGGTCTTGCTCCTCCAAGAGTGACAGTAGGACCACCTTGAAAATCCTCATATACCTTCACCATGCTAGGATCTTCCTCTATTTCTCCTACCTTCCTCATTTTTTCTTTCCTCTTTTACAACTCTCGCATCTTTTAGATGTTTGATTCGCTAAGGCCAAGCTTTTTCCTACCTTGCATCTTCATTTTGGGGTGGTGAGAAAGTTCACTCACTAGATGAGGATTCTTATTTAGGCATAATGTACATGCCTTTTCCCACTTCAACCTCCTTCTCCAATTCTTCATATGCCTATATGTCTACCAAGGTGATAGTGGGCATCGCATATGGGAACTTTGGCTTATTTTGCTTTTTCTTTAAGATATGAGAATTATTCAGTGTGAAATTTACGTGCTTATTTATTAGGGATAATGGAGAGGCTTCATCATCTAAGGTGATCTTAAATTTTATGCTCTCCTCTATTTCTTCTAGTGTCTCCCTTTTCTTCTTTCTGGGAGACCTCTTTGGTTTAGTTGGCATTGGCATGCCTTCATCATCAACCCTAATAGGAGGGTCATCAGTCTAATCAATGTTGGAGTTAGGGCCCTTCCTCATGGGCTTCATCTCATAGTAAAGCCTATAGATAATTACTTCTTGAAGAGGGTGGATGTCAGTGTGATTTGACTCATCCTCTTCATCCCTTATTACTCTTCCTTTTGGGTACACAAATAGGCATAGTAACCTATTCCTTTCCATATCTAGTTACCTCATTATAATATCTGATTATTGCACATTAGGGATCCTCCTGATCACATCTCTGAAATACTTGGCCAAAAAAGCATATGGGAAATTTAACCATCTGGCTTGTTACCATCAACCAGCATGAGGTGGACTACGTAAAAGTACTATAAAATGGGAAAGGTTATCATCCCAAACATTCTCTTGGGGAGCTCATGGAGGATGTGTCACTTAATCTTGAATGCCTCTATATATTTCTCACACCATTTCATCACATGTGTTTTACATTTTGCATTGAAATAATTGTAGCAAGTGAAGTCCTTGTATTTCCCCACTGAAGAGTCATTGTGCTCTAGAAAAACCTAGAGATTATCCTCATCCCCATTTGGTATATCGATCTCCTCCATAACTATCAAGATGAGAATTGAACCCCATTTGAAGGTTCCCTTCATCATGTGGCATTCTAGCACATTCTTCATGAATTCTTCAACAATAAATTTGGCAATGTTAAATTTTACACTCTACACCATATGGTAGGTGATGCAGAGGTAAGATTTTGTCACATTGGTTCATCAACCATTAGGGTAAATATTTGAGATCATGAGGCACAAGGCTACCCTCATGTTGGGGTCCTTGTAATCTTTGATGGGAAATGTGAATCCCCCCTTGTAGTAACTTAGGATCTTTGCTACGTGCTCCACCTCTTCATCTCCCATCATCTCATGGATGTCTTTCCTAGCATCTGGGGGCTTGATTATCCTTCTAATGAGGCACGTTGATATCCTCATACTCCTGTTTGTGAAATATATGTTGTCACTATGGATGTGTGATAGAAGGAATTGCACTAGCTCCTTTGAATTCTAAAAATATGGTAACTCATACAACTAAGTTGTGCCAGAAGTTGTCAATCTATCTCAAATGGAGACATCAAATAATATTGCACCCTAATTTGTCTTAATCCCCATATATATCATCTAATTTGATCCTAGGTCTTGTTAATGGCTAGAATTATGATGGTTTTACTCCTTAAATTGATAGGTGTGCATAAATGAATCCCAGTTTTCCCCCACCAAGACCTCTAGGGGAAATTGCATTACTTGATAGTACATTTTTATCAACACCTTGGGGTTAACTTGCACTACACTAACCCCTTCTACCAATGGTGTTGCTATTCTTACAAGGGATACTTCTACCATAATGCACACCCATTTTGGACTTTGTTATTATGGACCCATTCCCTTCTGCTTCTTGCCCATCCTCAACCTATTGGTGTTGAAGCACAGCAGGTTGGGTATATTAGAACATTGAATTGTTACTGGCACTTCACAGTCACAATATCTACAACTATGCCTTTAGCTCTAAGCTTCATAGGTCATTAATTGTTTCTTCAATGGCAATTCACTTTTCTACCAATTGGTTCCTGCCCAAATTCCTTTCCACACCTCTCTACACCACTCTTACTATGAGCACAATTTCTCTAGCTTCACAATAATTCAATCTAGGTGCCTGGGGGTGACTGGATTCATGCTTTAGTATGGTTTTTGTTGCTTTGGCTCTCTGGTTTGTTGGTTCACTTTTCTTTGCTTGACTTCTCAAGTTTGCACAAAGTTTATAATAGAACCCAATCGATCATGTAAAATTTTATACCTTTTTCCATCTACCATATTTAATGTAGGTGCGTTAATAGCATGGAAGTGTTTATATTTATTGAACCCCATAAAATTCCATGAAATCCACAAAAATATTTGCCACAAACTCATTTAATATGGAACTTTGTGCATCCACCATCATCACATTCAATGCTCTTAATAGTATTTCAGTGAAGTGACTTATGGTTCAAATGATCGCTTCCTAATCAAATATGGGTGGATGTCAACTATCTATGACAATTCTCCTTATGCACTTTATTCTCTTGGCTTGAACTTTACCTTAAATATGGTAACTTGGGTATAGCACCTCACATGCGTGCGATTTAGCCTCTTTGGTTCCATCTTCTCTTCTAGCTACACTTCTATTTCAAGCATGCTTATCTATCTTGGTCAGTTTCTTATGATTCATCTTGCCTTGGCCTATCCTACCCCATACAAATACCTTTCATTGATCCTCTAATTCTTGATCCTCCTTTTATAGTTCTCTTGCGTACAATCATATGGTGCATCTTCATTATTTTTCTTACACATAATTAAGTTGTACATCTTCACTTGGTTCCTACTTTGTCTAAGTCTGGAAACCTTCTTCCACTCATAAACTTAGGTGTCTATCCCTAAGTGCTTGGAAATAAAATGGGTTTGACTCACTTGACTAGCATTATGCATGAAATCACCAGAGTATTTCTTCCTTAGCCCTGTAATCTGCCTATTATGCACATGGATTTCATGAATCTTCTTTTTGAGTCTTGTGAGTTTCACACACCCACCACTTATATATCTAGCCTTAGGTGCTTTTTAAATTGCAAGGGCTTGACTTACCTAGTTATATTTATGTGTGAAAGGCTAGACAAACATCTACTTGGGGGTTTGAAAGCACCCTATATATAGAATCTGTTGTACCTTGGTTTAGTACATTTCCCTTGCCTGATGCTGGCAATCCTCACATGTATAGGACTTAGGTGTCTAGCCTTAGACATTTTTAAATTTCAAGTGATTGAATCACCTAACTAAAATTATGAGTGAGGTGTTAGCAAATTATCACAATGGGCTCCAAAATGCCACTTCTACACTCTTTACACTACTACCCAAGGAATAAAACAAAACAAAATTGTTTGGCTTGTGCCAAGCATTATTCTGCTCATCTCAAATTAAACTAACAAGTGAAAAATAATTTGATGTTCTTATGATGCAAGTGTCATCCTATTATTGATATGGCTTAAACCTATTTCCATTGAAATGCCTAGGGAACATTTCATTAGTTAAAGTGTGCAA
Organism: Torreya grandis; assembly: GCA_037957365.1. Taxonomy (NCBI): domain Eukaryota; kingdom Viridiplantae; phylum Streptophyta; class Pinopsida; order Cupressales; family Taxaceae; genus Torreya; species Torreya grandis. The sequence goes on from JARHVA010009109.1 coordinate 3,960, forward strand.
CTTGCATGCACATGTCTCTAATATGTGGTGGATGATATAGGGACCCATCCACCTTATCTATATTTTACCTAGGTGTTTGAAATACTTGGAATCATAGATTAAAATAAATGATCCTTCTACTATCACCTTATTCTTTATATGCTTGTCATGTTAGAGCTTCTGGTGTGTTTTTTCTATCTTTTGGCTCTATTTTACTTGGGTGTGCATCTCATCTACACACTCCAAGTCCTCTAGCCTTGCATTCAATGACTCTTGGTCATCTAGCTGACTAATACATGCGATGCATAATGATGGCACCAAGAACTCTATCAACAGGATTGCCTTAGTGCTAAACACTAGTTGAAATGTAGTCATGTTTAGGCACTTGTAAGTTGTGTTCTATTCCCATAACACCACCGATACTCAATCATCCTAATCCTTATGACCAATGTTGCATATCTTTGTGAGGTATGTTCTTAGAATTTTTTTAAATGCCTCAGTTATGTCATTTGCTTTTGGATGATAAGGGATCATTTTATGGTGTGCCACCATATACTCAACTAATAAGATGCGTACCATTTCATTTATAAAGTGAGTTCCCCTATCACTAGTTAGACTAAGTAGGCACTTATTTCAACTTATTATGTTTTCCCAAATGAAGTGCATGGTTGTGGTAGTTTTGTAGTCTTTGGTTGGTACAGCCTTAACCCACTTTGTGAAGTAATCTATGGCCACTAGGATATACCTTGCACCTGTGCATCATATTGTAGGACTTATCAACCCAACAAAATCAATGTCCCATTTCTTGAATGGTGTTTGGGAAAGAATGGGGATGAGATTCATCTCATCCTTATGGTTGGGCTTCCCCATGTGTTGGCATATATCACATGCCTTATCATAGTTCTTCACATCTTGGAACAAGCTTAGCCACCACAAGCCTAACTACAATGATTTTCTTGTCATTGTGTCTCTAGCGTAATGTCCTATTGTTATGCCTTCATGTACTTCTTACAAGATGGAAGTTATTTCATGCTCTAAGACACATCAACATAACACTTCATCTCTACTTAGCTTATATATTTCTTCATTGATGAGTTGAAAAGAGGTGGTGCAAACTGGTTTCTATTTCTTCTCCTTATTCATCATAATCTAGGGTGTAACTCTAGAAGTTATAAAGGTGGTGATCTTTGCCAAATCCTCAGGGAAGCATTAGAATATTTACAATTGCACGTCTGGCATGTCTTCCTCAATAAGCATTGTCGCATTGCTAGAATTGATGTGGGACAAATTTTCTAGCCCCAAATTCTAATTTTTAGGCTTAACTTCAATAGAGAACTAAAACTCCTAGACTAGAATTATCCATCTGCATATGCACCCATGTAAAATAGGCTTGTTCATGAGGTACTTGAGTGCCTTGTGATCAATGAAAAAGATGAATGGGGCTGCCAACAAATATTGTCTAAATTTTTACAAGGCATAAACCATGGCAAGTGCCTCACACTTTGTGGTTGTGTAATTCTACTCTGTTGAGGTCAACTTTTTACTAGCAAAGGAGATGGGATGATCCATTTTACCTTCTCTAGGTTGTACCAATCACTGAGCCAAAAGAATCAACATGAACATGAAAAGGTGTTGTCCAATCAGGAAATTATAAGATAGGCATACTAACCAATCTGAGCTTCAAGGTTTCGAAGGTGTCTTCTTGCACCTCTCCCTAGTAGAATGGTCCATCCTTACATAGAAGCTCCTCTAATGGTGCCACAATCTTTGCATAACTCCTTATAAATTTTATATAATATCTATAGTGGCCAAGAAAGGTGTTAATATCTTTTTGTGTGGAAATATTTTGTAGTTGAATGATGATAGAAATCTTCATTAGATCAATGAGCAAACTATCCCTATAGACTATGTGCCCAAATAAGGTTCCAAACAGTGTTACAAAGATGCACTTCTTCAAGTTCAGGGATATCAAAATCTTCCTACACCTCATAAGCATTAGGTGTAGGTTGTCATAATGGTCCTTGACAAGGCCATACACTATCCAATCATCTAGATAGACTTGGAAGAACCTATGGATGAATTCCTTGAACATGGTGATCACCACCCTGGAGAACATGGCTAACACATTTTTGAGTCCAAAGGGCATCACGTTATAAGCAAAAAAACTCCATTCAATCATAAAGGTTGTTTTAGGCTTAACTTCCTCCTCAATCTAGACTTGGTGGTGGCTAGAGAACCCATCAGTGAAGGTATAGATTTTGTAACTTATAATGCCTTCCAGGACTTCATCGATGAATGAAGTTGGCAAGGGGTCATTGATGCAGGAGGCATTCAACATTCTATAGTTGATACAAATATGAATGTGCCCATCCTTCTTGATGTTTATTACCATTAGGCTCACCCACTCAGACTCCTGCATAGGGTAAATGACCCCTATAGCTAGCATAACATCGATCTCTATTTTCACTTTGGTGTGGAGGTTGGGATTCATTTGATATGGGTACTTTTTGACCAGTCTTGTGATCTTAATTATTTTTATGCTCATCTTTATAGGCATGGGTGGATTCACTTCATATCCTAATAGGTCCTAGGGAACAAATCTTAGAATTCCTTTAGAAGATCTATGATTTATGCCAGCTCTACATCAAACCAATAGGCACCAAGAGTATCCATCTTTGGCTCTCCTTCTACACTGGTATCCACTTTGATGGTCTTGAGTGGTGCATAATATGTCTCATTCCTCTCTTGGTGAGAATACTTGACTTGTTAGGTTCCCTCTATTGTTTCAATGCAAATATGAGTGGCTTCTTTTTCATTAGGAGTGTTATCATCTACTTAGTGCATGAGCTTTCTTCTAGTGGTCAGCATTTTTTAGTAGTGCTCCTTTCAAGTTTCATCATCCTCCTAGCTAGAGTCGCTATTGAGAATTTATTCCTAAAAGAAGGTTGTGAGTGCTAACCCTTTCTCTATAAACATGTATTTCAAGCACTCCTCAAGGATTGTGGTGTCTTTGAACACTACCTTTTAAATCGCTTGCAATGGCTCAACCAGTTCCAAGTTCTATGAGGAAAAAGAGAAGGTATGTAGAAACTTTTCCTTAAGAACCTCCTAATTGGTTATCTCTCAACACGTCTTGTTGACAACATACCATGCCCATGCCCATGTCTTTAAAGTCTTGTAAAAAGTATGCAACCATAATTTTTTTTGGGTAGTTGCATCACATTCAATCCATATCTCTTCATATAGGTGCACATGCGCCATGACGTCAGAGTCACCAGAGTACACTGAGATAGCCAAGTTTTTATTACTCCTCCCAAACCTAGTATACATGGTCTCCTTTACCTCTATCCAAGTTGGCAAGTTATACCTTTGCACCACCCACCAACACGTGATAGTGCTCCTCAAAGTGTAATAAGTGTGCCCATTTTGTCTGTCTCTTTAGGGATGCATGCTTCGAGGTCATTATCATACCTTTCCACTAGGTTATTCCTCTCAGATTTTGGGAGTACCACAAGCTTGCCTTTGCTTAGGTGGATTACCTTCTTTTCTTTCTTCTCTTGGTGTAGGACCCAACATTATAGAGTGTGATTAATTTGGGCCCAACCAATCCTTATGGGCATTGGCACCTTTGCACGCACCAAGTGACATCTGTGACCACTAGCCTTATACACCTCTTTAATCCATCAATTTTAAGTGACATCGATGGTGTCTAAGGTTGACTACCCATCTTCCAAGGAAAGCATTCATTAATTATAAGGATGGACGTTCTTGATGCCTTACACCATGATGCTATAAATATGGTTGATCTCATCCTCTAGATCAACGCTCTCCACATAGGGGGGTCCTTGGTCACTTGAAAGGGGGATCACTACCCTTTTCTTGCCATTCTTGAAAGTCATGTATCACTTATTGAAGTACATATCTACATTATTGGCGTAGCACGAAGGCCTCTCTAGAAACACTAGGTATTTATCATGTTCAACCAACTCTATAACCTCAAAGTCAGTGTGGAATTTGGTACCCATAATATCTAAAATGGTTCCTTAAATAATTTTGATCAACTGCACTCGGGTCTTGTTGGCCATAAAGAGTATATGGGGAGAAGGTCTCAGGGTTGGCCTGTCCATCTTCTCCCATGCGTTCTTGGTCAAGATATTGACCTATATGTCAGTGTTGATCAACACCTCACAAATGAACCAGCCATCGATGGTGGTGTTCACTAACAACTCTTGGTCATACTCTACATTCTGAGTATGCCTTACTTCATGCACCCACTCTATGTGTGGTGTAGCAACTTTAATTGTGTGGGGCTCAGTAACTTCACTTAGATTCTTCCCTACATGCTCTATGAGCAATGTTTTCATCAAGGGAAGCACCCCATCCATTTACAAGAGGTAAAAGATCTATGTTACCTCATGTACTTCAACCTCTTAACTATCTTATTTTTTGCATAAGGTGATAGCCTACACTTCAAGATCTCTAGCCAACTAGAGTTCTCCTTGAAAATTTTATATTACACTCATGGCTTATTATAAGACATCTTTTTGACACACTTGGTCAGAGTAGGATGTAGCTTTTAACTTAGGCCATGCTATGCACTCAGTGTGGCTTGGTTTGTCATATTCTAGGGATAGCTCTTGTGTTGGCACAGTTTGTAGCTAAGTTGTGAACCCACTCCGTGTGGTTGTCTATAACTTGATTGGCTTTATAAATGTTGGTTATACTTTTGGAGCCCATTATGTATCCTTAGGCTCATGATTGATCATTGTTTTTCCTTTATCGACACCCATTTTACCTTGGTTAGATTTTTGTACAAGTTAGGGCACTCTTCAACCGTATGTGGTCCTCAACAATACCTATACATTGGATGCATTGATCAATCATGCTAATAGTGTTCAGTCGACCCACACTTGTAGCATGATCATGGTGGGAATATTCTTCCAAGACATCCTCCACCTCACCCTCTAGTACCTTTTTGGTTTCCATATCTAGCACTCTATTGGCCATAACCCTCATTTTCTTGGTTCACCTACCCTCCAGTGGTTATAGTTGCCTATCATGCACCTCTCTCCATGTTCTAGCACATTTCATCAATTACTTGGTAGTTAGCTATGTTTTGAGTATAAGCATCACACAACTTGCATTATATGGTTGTGCTGACCTGACTGATGCATTGTAATAAGGGGTAGTTGTGAACATCATACACTTCATGACAAACTTCATAGATAAAAAGCAATGCATGCACATTCCATCGAGGGTAGTTATTTCTATTGTGACCCTATATCTCGCACTCAATGCACCACAACCCATTTTGATCATCTTGTGATGAACTAGTGACCATCTTCTATAGTTGGGAGGCCATGAATGCAATCTACACCTCCATGAATAGCCTAATGCTTATATCAATGCTCCCAACCACCTCAGCTCTGAGCATAGCTTCAAGTGCTTCTCAAGGATCTATGAATGTTTTCATGGATAACACCCTTTTAAAAGGTACTATCATTCCTCCAACAAACCATTACACATGCTAGGAGGGGTGAATGTTGTAAGGGAACTTGGAGAGGAGCATCTTAAATCTAGCATCGTACAAGTGCACACTTTTTGATAATCCTCGGTTGATCTCCTTGAGCATGGCAATGCTCTGTTGTTCAAATTTAAGTATGTCAAACTCCTTTAGGAAGGCTCCCTTCAAGGTATTATAATCAACCATAGCCTGGTTAGGATCAAACTTCATATACCAAATATGAGCACAATTAAGAAAGGTTATCACAAACTGGGTTGCTTGTGCTTGTATTGATTTATTCCTCGAGCATATCATTATAACTCACACTTGAGTACATATTCTATGGAATTTTCCATGCCTCGATACTTTGGCAAGTGCATGGTCATCTCGTAATAGATCTGGGGTTGGGGAGCAGTCAGTGCCTGAGATGTTTATCCTCCTAATAATTATCCTAGCATTGGTCCTCCAATGCCTCCAACCATTATGTCAGGCATTAGTCTGATGGTTACTACTGGCATCACTAAAGATGATGGCACCATACTACCAACTAGTGGCATATGACCACTCCTTATGGGTTGTTGCCTAGGCTACGTTATTGACATTGGCTAAACTAGGGTACGTGCACTTATGTTTTATCTAGTTAGGCTAATGCCTCAAAGTCTAAAGGTATCTTCACTTACCTCTTTGTAGGGGATAACTTATTCAATCACAAAGTTCTAATCCAAACTTACAATTCTATTTTCCTTTGGGGAATTCAGTGCATGATCTCACATCATAGGTTCAAAGTGGGTAGCTACATCTGGTGCATCTCTAATGGTCAAGTTTTGAGGGGACCCTGAGCATTCACCTATCAACGATGGAGCTTATTCCAAGGATTTGAGGTCTCCTTCCTCTAGGCATGACTGCCTTTCAAGAGATCCTTCCCCATGCTCTTCATGCTCACTACAAGATCTCTCAGCACTTTCAAGTTTTAGATCTTCTATCAGTCTGTGCCTCATCTTATTATAAGCCTATTGCCTGAGCTCTCGATTATCAATCTACTTATCTCCTTCCATTACACCTCACTTACACATCCCCTTCTTCTCCATTATGCTACTCATATGCAAGAGGACTTTAGCCTTCCATCCTCACTATTTCGAAGCCATACTCTACCATTAGCTTTTTGAGTTTAGTGCTAAGTTTTTTCACAAATACACCTATATTCTCATACAAGAACTGGTACTATTCTTTTTATGGTAGGAGTACATCGAGACTATGAACTCAGGCATATAGTTGTTCAGTGCCCCTTGCCACCATCTGTCTATGGCTCTAGTTTAGGTGGCATCTAAGTTCTTGAGCCTCTCTAGGCACTCTTTCATCCACTCGTGTCATTGTCCATAGATTTGGTTTCTATGGGTTGCATAAGCATCCAACTAGTGGTACACTTGCTTCGACAATTCACAAAAGAAAACTTTGTACAGGGCATCATACAAGTGGTTCTGGACCCACTTTCTCAGGTTCTACCCTCTACAAGTCAAATGCCTTAGTGCAAAGTTATCTTCCACCCATTCTATCCAACACTTGATTTTCTCGAGGGAGAGTCAGAGCATTGTCCTGGTATACTATTACAATAATAAAATTCAACAATCCCAACAATAGAACCAAAATGTTGTTGTAAAGCAGGTTTTTTGGTCATGGGCCTAGTTACACACCTACCTAACTATCTAGGTCAAATCTAGGCTTATTCTAGAAGGGCATAGACCTTGACGATTCTTATGACATTCAACATTTAACACTCGATAGTGTTGACATCAATATACATAAGGTGTAAGCCTTATGTTCTCACCCGAAGTGCAGTAGAGAAGGGACCAGGGTCTGTGTTAGGCTAGTTGTGCCATGACACAACTTTATTCTTTAGGGGCTTGGGTTAGTGAAATGATGGTTGGGAATTCATAGGTGCAAGTCTTGGATTTCATAGGCTCAATGGCATTCTAGCGCTTGAGGGCCAACTGGGTGTCAGGTTGAGGGACTTAGGCATGGTCTTTCACTTAGGCACATATATCATTCAAGGCACAGGGTTTTAACCACACTTAGCACAATTCTTATTCTGAGCATGGGGTTCATTACCAACTATAGGTTTGTCATGAACAAGTCCAGTTAAAACCTTGCAAAAATTTAATCACACATTCCATAGAGTATAACATGCAATGAATGAACATTCAAAGACTAACCATTTAGTTTATTAGTTATTTGTGCAAGCATTTTTCAGTAATATGTTAAATAATAATACATACATAGTCTATATAACTTAAGCAAGTGCTCAACATAAACTACTAAGGCCTAGGCTCACAGGTGAGCTTGGCCGTTACAAAAGGGAGTGTCAAAATACATCCTAAGCTAAAGTCTAAGCCTAAAACAATCTTCTAAAAATAATTTGCTAGAGCTTCACTACTCTAGTTCGCCTCCATCTTCAGTTGAACTCAGCTTCCTTTTATAAGCTTTGGAGTGTCTTAGGTTCATGGGGAATAGGGCATGCTAACTACTGAGCTAGCGTTGAAGGTACACATTCTGCCACCCCCACTACACTTTATTTTTAATGTGTAGTCGTCCCATGCACCTGTTTCCCAATGCTATGTAATTCAAAAGGAGCTGCTTATTTTTAATCGTTGTCTTGTGCACCTAGTTCCTGATGTTGCTTGGAGATGTTAGCCACCAACTAGCCGGCACTACTAGAAGATAAAAACAATAACCATCTACATAGTTGCCTCGTGTCTAGGCGTTTGTTGAGTTGGTGCAAATCCATTACTTGGCATGAAATGGGGCCCAATAAGCACCATTTGGATGATATTGTCTAAGTCTGATGTCTTTTTCTGGGTGACAAGAACATTAATCTGATGATTTGTAGATGTCGGAGTATAATATTTTATTGATTTGGTGCAAATTGAGAGAATTGTTATAAGTCACTATCAACAACTTAGAATGATTAGGCCCATAGAGAACATGTGGATATGAGAGAATGAAAAATAAAAGTCATATGTGTGCACAAATCATGTAAGGTGAAAGTAGGCCAAAATTGGCATCACCGATTCTATAATACCAAATTTTAGTATCTACACCGTGAAAGTGGAAACTAAAATTTGGTAAACCCTAAACCCTAAAATTAAAAATCCTTATACCTAAAAACCTCAACAACAAACTGTAACCAGAAACTCGAAAACCTTGAAACTTGAAAACTAAAACTTGAAACCTAAAAGTTTTAAACTTGAAACTTAAATATTTGAATATCCAAAACTTGAAATCCAAACACTTTGAAAAAAAATAGAATCCAAAAACCCTGAGAATACAAACAATAAATTGGTATTAAATGTCCTTAACAACATGGAATCTAAAACTCAAAACTTAAAAAATGAAACCTAAAATCCCCAAACCCTGAAAGCTCTAACCTTGAAAACCTTGTAATCATGAAAAATCGTAAAACCCTGAATCCCAAAACCTTGGAATTTGAATATCCTAACCCTTAAAACCCCTATCTATAAACTTTAAAAACACAAAAAGTAATTTGACAAAAAATGTTCTTACAATCAAAATAATAAGGGCCAAGATTAAAATGCCCAACACTGAAAACTTGAGAAACCCAAAAATACTGATACTTAATATCCAAAAACCCAACCCCAAAACCTAGTTAATATAAAAAATATATTAATATAAAACGTGACTATCTTATTCAAAAATTTAAAAAAAAATTATAATTATATAATATTAATAAAAGAATGATAATAACTATTTAAAAAATTATTTAATAATAATTTATATCTTTAATCATATGATATCCATAAAATAATAATGTTAACTACTTTTAAAATAATTATATATAATATATATCATTTGTAATAAAATTATATTTTATATATTTAACTTATTATTTTAATATATAAAATTATTATTAAATTTATAAACTATTATTTTTTAAATATTATTAAATGAACCATCACTACCGGACATAAATTTCAATTAGGAAATACCTTTCAATGTGAAAATTAAAAAAACAAACTTTTAATCATAACTATAATAAGCACAAGATGCACATACCATTTTGTTTTCTTTTAACATTCGTATGGAACGTGTCTCAAATATTAAAATACCCTCTCTCTCTCTGCCTTAAATCATGCCGTTATATCTTATTAATTAAGAAGATAATGACTCATGAGATTTTGACCATGCATGTTAGTCATAGAACTAAACGAACAACATTAAATAGGTATGTTTTTTTAATATTAGTAATTTATTTTTTTTCCCCATCAGAATTTAGAGTTATGAATCATTAAACTAGGGAAAATTAGTTTAAAGTTTTTTTATAATCATTATAACGGTTATGGTCTTATAAATATTTTCATTGATTATAATAGTGGGGTTTTATGTGGGGGGTTTTCGTTTTAATTAAATATGGAAAAGAGGGTCTCATGTAATTTGTTTGCAAATGTTTAAAATCTCTTTGCCGAAGAATTTTTCCAAGACATAAAAGCGTTGAGGTGCAGAAGGATTATTTTCCCTGTTCTTAAAAGTTTGTAGATTCTTTTTCCAATTGTCTTTCTTACATGCATTTCCATAAATACCTGTAACAGAAGTAATATTTTTTGCATGAGACTTAAAATGAATTTAAACCCCTATAATTCTATAACACAAATAAAAAAAATTACATGGGACCTAAAATAAATTGAAGTCACTATAATTTCTCAGTAGTCGCTGCTAAAAAATATTTAGTTGGCCCCAACATGGCACTGGGACCTAACTAATCTGACATACGATCCAAATTTAAATGTAAATGGTACTGAATATAGTGAAGTGTCACTTTAAACAATTCACCCATATTTCATTGGCATTAAATTCCATATGTTAGATTAATTTATTTTTTATTGAATGAGTTGTCTGATACAACAGCAACAAACACTCTCAAACAAGATTTTTTTTCATATATATTGTAATTTTTAACTAAAGTTAAAAATTAAGATGTACTTATTTTATCGAATTTATTTTAAAATTAAATGTAATTTCATTTTTTTTTAACATCGTCTAAAATTTATATTTTAATAGACTGGAATATTATATTTTACCATCATCCTCATCATCACTAAATATATCTGATAAGACAATCCTAAAAACTGTTAAATAAAATTTTTTTCTCATATACACTGTAATTTTTATGTAAATATTAAAAATCCAAATATATCTATTTTATCAAATTTATCCAAAATTGAATATAATTTCATTTTTTTTAAAAATATCATCTAAAACTTATACTTTAATAAACGGTGGAATATTACACTTTACCATCATCCTCACCTTGACCGAATCAATTTTAATTTTTATTGAAAATTTTATCAACATCCTTTCGACATATTCGACATGAAGACTGCAAATACAGTTTTATTCTTCTAAAGTAGTTGAGATTGACCTTTAAAATAGCATTCACGTGCATTTACATTGATATGTGAATACCCAATTTATGTTTCACAGGTACTCCACAAGGAGTAAAACTTAAATGGATTTCTGCCACCCCATCACACAGCATTTAATTCAAATTCTATAACAACCAACTCATCATTGACTTCACCTCTTTATCTCTGCATGCATGCAGCAGTTAAAATGGCAAACCAGATCTGATAATTATTAAATTCATTACTCCAGTCACCCACTGTGTAGCTGTATTGTTAATCCAGGGGACCCAATGCTAATTTAATGCCCACACCAGCCTATAAATGCTAGACTTCATGTACAACTGCAGTTGTCTGTGATTGTCAAAGAGTCACATTAAAAATATTGAACTTTTGCAGTTGGACTTCATTTTCAACTACAGTTATGTGTGATTGTCAAAGAGTTACATAGAAATATTTGAAGTTTTGGGTCTTAACTTCAACAGTCATTTTTCTTTGGTAACATACATCATGAATTTGTGATGGGTAAATGAGATGGGCAGTGAAGAATATTGCAGAGATTTGGTTTAGATTTTTGGGTCTTGGCAGTCTATGTTTTGTAGCACAAATCATGCATTTATGCTCTATAAAATGAGATGGGTATAGGAGAATATTGCAGTGATTTGTGGATGTTTGGGCTATAACAGTCATAGCATAAATCATCCATTTATGGTGAAAAAATGAGATGAGTGTTCAAGAATATTACAAGTGTTTAGTTTAGAAGTTTGGATCTTGACAGTCAATGTTTTATGAGAAAATTTATGCATTTATGCTGCAGAGAATGAGATCTACATTGAAGATTATTCAGGAAATTTGTTGAAGTTCGTTTCATAACAGCTTGAGACACACATGGAAGAATATTGCATGGATTTGTTGAAGTTTGGGTCATGACTCATAACAATCATTGTTTTGTTTTGCAAAACACAATCAATATGTTATGCAAAAATGAAATGTACATTGAAGATTATTGCAGAGATTTAGTTTTACAAGAGTGAGCTTCAGCACCTACCAAGTGCACCTGTATTTTAAGTTTCGCTAGTGAGATCTATACATTGAAGAAAATTATAAAGGTTTAGTTTACTAGAATAAGCTTCAGACCCTAAGTGCAGCTGTATTTGATACATCAGGCTTAAAGAAGAAATCCTAAGACGTTATGGAGAGACTACAGTGATTGAAGAATATTGCAAGTCCATGGATTCTTTGTTGTAGGCTTACCTGCAGGAAAATTTGTTCTTGGAATCCTGGTTTTGAGCTTGCTTGAAGTAATATTAGTGAAATTTTGGACATCCAAGTTGTTTTGCCGGATTTTCAGGTGTAGAAATGGTTCCTGGGGAGAGAAGACGGTGGAAGGATATTCATGGGAATACTTCTGAGATTGGAATACAAGAGACAATTTATGAAGAATATTATGAGGGGGATAGTCCCATGATGTCATTATCTGCACCTCCAAGTGAAGATGCTAAGAATGTGGTAATGGTTATGAATAGGGCTTATAAGGGAGAAGAGAACATCAAGAAGAAGAGCGGTGGGCGTAATGGGTCTAGCTCATCTGCTAGGTCTGCACTTCAGAAGAACATCTGGGCGTGGTAAGTAAGCTTTTGAGCTTAAATGACATAAAAAGAAAAAATAATGTGTCGTTTTCTATGGTCATGGATTTGGGCTTGTTTCAATTTGGTTACCAAAAGAGTCTAAGTTTGACCAGCACAGTGGGGTTGGACGAACTTTAATCATTGGATCACAGGAGTGCCCAGTAGTTTTTTTTCCCGTTTAGATCTTGAATTTCTGTCATTGGATGAGTGTACCTAAGTTTCTAATTCTTCGACATAAGAGATCAATGCAACTTTAAGCTTAGATTGTTCAGTATAGAAATCAAACTCTTGGCAACTGCCAATATGGTATAATTTATATGACAATTCAGAATTTTGGGTTCAAATGCATTGGCCTCCTGAACTTTGATCCAAGATTATTTTTTTCTTCACCCTCCCCGCCCCTCCCACTTTTTTAATGCTTCTATTTGAGCTGGTGGTGCTCGGCTAAAACACATATCAGGAAGTCCAAGCTCAAGGTTTGGTTATGTGGAGAATTTCTGTTATACGAATACCCAGGTGACCCTATTCTCTGGCTGGGAATATGCACCGGGAGACCGGTCCCAGAGATCAGGCCATCCTGATGATCCACGATTACACCTAATAACAGGAGGAATCACGCCAGTCCTGCAAACGAACTGTAAAAGCCCAATACATTCACCTCTGCATACCGAGCAAAATAGTCGTCTGTCTCCCAGGCCTCGCTTACTATCCAACTAGCCACTGCCCTCTTCTGAGGTCTGGACAATTATTTGGCTCACCATGAGTTGCAAGGGCTTTCCTGTATGGCTTAAACAGAAATCTGTGTCCAACAATGTCTGATAAAAAAATGGGCACCTAACAGATACAGAGAGTGCATGTTAAGCCTCAAAACAAAACAAAACAAAAATTAAAACGTGTGACTTCCTGTTGACCTGTTGTGATTAGTAGATTCCCTTGTACTGCTGGACTTGGCGGTGATATTGACATGATGAATTTTCACACTAAATTTACATACCAGCGAGGATTGGGTTCTGCGGATTGTTTGAAGGCATCCACATTTCGGTTCAGGTGTGGTGGCAGGACAAAAAATGGAATTCGTATAAGAACTGTTCTGTTTTTTGGTGTAGCATGTCTAAGAGAATACTGGTATTTCACTTCGGAAGGGGGAACAGAAGATTGGTAGACATATGGAATAATCTAGAGGAGATCTAGAGGGGTTCTGCCTAGGACTAACTCCGTGTCACCATGAAATGTCTCAATCCTTCTACAAATATTTGTTTGGAAAATGAAATTTCCAAAGTGGCAAAAGAGGTTGAGGATTCTATGTGGATCCACTAAGGTAATTTATTGGTGTTGTTGAGATAGTCACAGAATTGACAATTGGATTGCTGAAATGAATAATATGACAATCCTTGATTCCTTTCTATTATATAGTAAACAAGTGCACTTGTTATTCTCCATGTATTCTGGACTCTTGAAAATGTCACATGATTTGGATGAAATACATCTGTTGAAATCATTTTCATATATGTCTGTTGGAATCACATTTTTCTCGAGAGTACTCTGTGAGTCTGTGTGGATCAACATGCTACCCTTTTGTAATTTGGGTGCATTATTTGGGTAACAGTTTTGACTTCTTTTCTACTTGGGTGCTTTTTTGGGAAACGGTTTTGACTACTTTTCTCAATTTGTTGAAACTGATGAACTGTTGGTAAGTTTATCCAGATGGAATAGCCAGTGTACTTAGTAACATCTGTTTATCTGTGGAAATTCATATGATACAATTCCCATTCCTTTCTTCATTTGTTAAATTCCATGGGTGAATTGAATTCCACTCTGGTAGAATTAGAGTTCTTGATGTTGCGTTGCAACTCTTGCAAAATATTTGTGTTGATGAAATTTCACAAAACATTGTGGTGCAACTTCCTCTTTGCTTTCGTATCATACAAGCCGGCTTGGTTTTAGCCGTAGCAAGTTTTCAGCAATAATAATTGATGTCATTATTTTGTTGAATGCAGGTGTGAAGCTACAGGTCTGCCTGCCAGTATCGTCATTCATGTAGAGGATTGCAGCTTCAAGCTCCATAAGGTGGAGAAATTGTTATTCATCCTTGAATATGATCATAATCTCTGGTATAATTAATTGATCTCTTTTTCCAATGTTGAACTCTGATTCAACATTTTTTTTCCAGCATAATTACGTTTTGTATTTGGTGTTTATCTTTCCTTGCAGTATCCTCTTGTGTCAAAAAGTGGATATTTGAAACAGAACTTATCCAATGCATCAGAGATCACTCTGAAAATACAAGTTGAAATATTTGAGCTTGTTGCAAACTTTTGTTATGGGTCAACAATACCTATGGATCCCTTCAATGTTACTGCCTTGAGATGTGCGGCAGAGTTTCTAGAAATGACTGAAGAGTATGGAGGAGGAAACCTTTGTGAAAGTAGTGAATTATATCTTACTCAAGTTGTCCTGCAAAGCTGGGAAGATACCCTGGTTGTTCTACAGAAATGTGAAGATTTGCTTCCACTAGCTGAGGAAATTCATATTGTGAGTAGATGCATTGACTCTTTAGCTTACATGGCCTGTATGGATGTTGTCTCTCCTAAACTAAGTGTAAAACCAGCACAATGTCAGTTTTGGAGTGATGTTAGTTCCAGTTTAAGACAAACAGCAAACAGTGAATGGTGGATGAAGGATCTTCTAGCCATGTCTTTGGAACATTTTGAGAGAATTGTTGTTTCAATCCGGGATCAGGGAATGGAAGAGATGATAATCAGTCAAGTCATTGTTCAATATGGTACCAAATGGATTCTTTTGGATAAAAGACAACAGGCTTCATGTGGTATAGCTGGAAATCAAAAGAGAAATAACAGCTTGAATGACTTATTGGAATGTATAACCAGACTGCTTCCTATTGAAGGACATTTTGTACCTGTTGATTTCTTGTTTTCTTTGCTTCGTGTATGCTTTGGCTGCAACCTGGCTAATGAACACAAAGAGGATCTGGAAGCTAGAATTGCTACTCAGTTGGAGTATGCAACGGTTGATATGTTTTTCTTGCCAACAAACTCGGACACTCGTGCTGATTTTGACACAGAGTTAGAAAGTATGAAGCGAATAGTCTCCATTTTCATGTATCAGCAATCCGTCACAACAGACAATTCTAGATTGGAGAGGACCAATAGCAGTTTATTCAGCTTTGAGTCAGTTTCTACTGTGGCAAGTCTCTGGGATGAATATCTAGCTCAGATTGCTTATGTTAAAAAATTAGATCCAAGTAAATTCTCTGAACTTATTGGGATTTTTTCTCCTTCTGCACGGTCTAGTCACGATTTACTCTACAAAGCGATCCACACATACCTTACGGTAAGGTTTGCAGGTTTGCAATCCATTAAGTAGTCCCTTCAAGCATAGTTGTTCCCAATAGCCTCCTATAATGGTTATTCTTTTGAAAATCATGCAATAGTCTGCTTATTTTGGCCTTTGGTTCCACAAGTTTTCTCAAATAACTAGATATTTTCTTGATTAGGTCTTCATATGGATTTTAAATTAGAATTGCTTGAGGCTTGATACCTTGGCTCATTTTCTGTTTAGTATCTAGCTGCAAAAAATTCCAATCATGGGAAATTTCAAGTCTGTTATAATTAGATTCTGAACATGTTTGCGAATCAATTTTTGCCAACATTAGCCATATACCGAGTCCTTAGTTATGCCTGTTTACTGTACTGATGCAGGCACATTCTGAACTATCGCAAGAAGAACGCCTTTCTGTCTGCAAAGCTCTGAGGGTTCAAAAATTGTCCCAAGAAGCATGCATTCATGCTGTTCAGAATGAGTTAATGCCTCTGCGATTGATAGTCCAAGCCATGTTCTTGCAGCAAGTGCATACACGGAGCATTTGGTCCAATTCTACCAGTATGCGACTTGAGGGGAATGATAGCATTGATTCATTGACGTTTCTTCAGAGATCTTCAATCCCTTCAGGGCATTTTCTATCAGAAGCTATTAGATCTGGAATTGGCGAGGATGTGGATGGACTGCCATTAGGAGTTATTCTGAAAAGAGATGCAGCTTTTCGCCAAGCTGCACATCTGAAGTCAGACTATGAAGCTACAAGTCTCAGATTGAGGAATTTGGAGGAAGAGCTCACTGCAATGAAGAAAAACCTTAAGGAAAATAAAAATGAACCTGAAAACACCAGAAACATTCTTCGAAGTGGAAAGTCAGAGAGCTTTAGAGTGGTTAGCATGAGCAAACCAGTGGAACTGGAACCTGAAAATATCGGAAACAATCGTACCAGTGGAAAGTCAGCGAGCTTTAGAGTGGTTAGCACGAGCAAACCAGTGGATACAAGATGTAATACATTCACTGGTAGAAGTAGAACAAACTGGTTTCCTCAGAAGAAGCCCAATGGAAAACTTGTTCAGAAACTATGGAAGAACTTCCAGAGGCTCAGTTTTCGGAAGGCGAAGCCTGATCAGAATACAGAAATACAAGAAAGGGACTCTGATTCACAGGCTGAAGATACACTTGCAGAGGTTAATGAAAACAGAGGACACCCTGAAAACAGAAACCTCCCTCAATTCAATCATTTACATAGTCAGGATTACTCATTTTCTTAAAATGCTGTGTCAAAATCAAGAAAAATGGGTCGATTTCTGACTGTGTCCAAGTTCTTCTCAAAATTTCAGGAACTCAAGTTTTTAACTTGTGCAATTCAAGGAATGAAGATTTTCAAAGGATGGCATTATTTTTTCCTTCAGATGGGTAAATCAACTTGGTTTCAATTTTAAATAGTTCAAAGTCTGAAGGAGAATAAGATTACATCCATCACAGACATCATACTACAAACATGTGGAATTGCTGTTTTGTGTTAATAATTTGCAAAGAAGTTTGGATAGAAACATTCAATTGGTCTATGCAAGATCAGATACTTTTCTGAATTCTTGTAACACCAATAAATTAAAGATTTATTGTTTTTATTGTTGTAAACTTAACATATGTGTATGAATTGGTTAATTAGTAATGGGTCTTGTGCAGAAATCTGTATATAATATCACCCAAAAAGATTTATAATAATAATTTATTCTTGTTTAAGTAAATATTCTCATTTGTTTTAACAATCTTTTGGTTTTAAAAGTAAATGTTTATGAATTTCTTCACTAGTAATAGGTTTTGTGCAGAAATATCTATATAGTAGTACCCAAAAAGATTTCTACTTCAGAAGTAATAATTTGATCTTGTTTAAGTAAATACTGTCATTTGTTTTAAACATTTTTTTTTGCTTTTGGAAGTAATGTTTGAAATCCGTCTATTTGTCACCATTTAGCCAAAAAATTTCAAAGAAAGTGATGGAATGTTGAACCTTTAAATAAGTGAAACTATGTTGCAAATTTAAAATAGGAGTCTAGAGATTGATACATCTCAGCGATTTTCAGATAAATATAATTAATATATCTGTGTTATTATATATTGAGTGTGGTTAAGATAGCTTCTAGTTTGGGGAATTATTATTCAGCCTAACTTACATTGAAAGATAAGAGGGATGGGACAAGCAAACGTAATCTTGCAAGATGTCAATAAAAATGGTCAAGCTTAAATTTGATATTTGTCCATCATCCAACAGTGTTTTTTTTCTTTTTTTAGGAAAACATCTCAAGGAGATGTAGTATTTCGGTTAGACCTAGACCTAAGAAGACAAGGGTATCTCTTTTGCCAAAATTGCCCCGGGCTCACACTTGCCCTGCCCCCTTAGGCATGTTTAAAAGCGTGCATAATCTTAAGAAGACTAGTTACTGGACCGTGCATGTATTTGGTAGACTAACAAAACTAATAACTTAAAGCTCATGCAAATAACCGAAGTCAAAGGAAAAACCAACACACAACCAACTTGACCCATGTTGGAAGCTAATTAACCAACATTGAAAAAAATAGAGTTGTCATTGCCATCATATTGAAAAGAAAAGTCACAAAAGATCCAAAAAGCTTCAGATTGGTTTGGCTACTTTTTTATCATCTAAGGCCAACATATTGAAAATTGCTTCTCTGAGATGAGAAGGCCATCATAAGGGAGCAAGACGATAGCCTTTTAAATTAGAGTGATCAAGAACCCAATTAAAAAGAACATCAACCACCTTATTGAATTGCCTAGAAATGTGCATGAAAAAAATTCTATCAAAATTTCTTTGAAGAAAATGGATGTTATGAAAAAGTTGACTCGTCCTCCATCCTTTTAGAGTGTAAATATGTTACTGAGATAGCATTTAAATCCATAATTTTGAATCGGTGATCAACTGAATTTGTTTCCAACCCAATTTTCAAGCTTCCATGAGGCCTTCAACAATAGCTTGCCCTTCAACACTTTTATTGGTGTTGATTCCTATTCTGGCAGAAAATAAGGCTATGGAGTTGTCAAGGTCCCGACTATAACCCCCTATACTTGCACTGTCCGCATTTCCCTTGGAAACTCCATCAGAATAAATTTTGTTGAAGTTGTGGACGAGGAGTGCAATGTGATCCTTAGCCTTGGAGGTGGGATGCATGTTGGACTGAGAAGAAGGGATATGAAGTTTTTGCAAAATCAATGACCTTTTTTTATGAAGATCACTAGGGCGCTTCAACAGATGAATAACATATTCTCTAATATTATTCAACGTTCGGAACCAAACCCATGAGATATCAATGACCTTGAGGTTGAAAATTTTGGCATTATGTTCCTTCCACGTGTTCCATAAGAAGAGAGATACTCCTATCCAAAGGACCGGATTAGAGAAATCATCTAGTTGGAAGACTCTTTTCCATTCTAGAAGAGATTGAACGATGGAAGATAACTTGGACCAAGGTGTGTTCAAGAAATATGCAAGATACTACCACAATTTAGTGCTATAGGGGCATGAGAAAATTAAATGAGACATGTTTTCCTCATTATTGCAACATAAGACACATCTGAAGGGACCATTGAAACACCATTTAACTAATTGATCACCTATGAGGACTCTATCATGAAGAAATAACCATAAGAAGAACCAGATTTTAGGCCACAAATGGTGAACCCAAAGCTATTTAAAGATGTAATTAAGATGTTGGTCCATTGATTGAGAAAGGGAGTGATAACCTTCCACTATTATATACTCTCCCAATCTACAATTATCCCATGCTAACTCATCTTCCTCATCATTGCAGGAGAAGTCACACCCAGTGAGATTAGACAGGATTTGGTCCTTGAGAGGCTGCAAAATGTGCGCTGACCATTCTTCAGAGAGAATCCATTCCCTTCCAAATGTCCAAGTTGTGCTGGGACATCTGAAGTAATTGGAAATTGATATCCAATTGTGTTTGTGAAGCTGATCCATGATCCCATAATAATGGGGCTATTGCTTGATAAGAGGGGGATGACCATCCCAAGAATCCATCTAGAACTGTGACTTGCTCTCACTATTAATGATCCAAAGAGATTCTTTTTAACCATAGCCTCACCAGTTTTAAGAACCACCGCAACATGAAACCCCTGGAAGGATAGAAAGAAACAAACCAACTGATCATGAGGTTTATTTTTTGCATACTTGGCCTTTAAAACTTTCTCCCAAATTTGGGAAGGAAAATTAGAAGACACTAGTAGAGTTTTGCAGGGAATGCTTGGCCATTTAGGTGGGCAAAGCAGAAGCCAAGACCTCCATCATGCTTAGGAATACAAAGTGTTTCCCATTTCACTAGAGATCATTTTTTGGTGAGCTGCGACCCTCTCCATAAGAACTGCTAACAAATACGATCAATATATTTGAAGATAGATTTAAGAACATGGAGGATCGAGGAGAAGAAGATATGAATAACCTACAACACTCCCTTGATTGACATGATTTTTCATCCCATAGAAAGCCACCTATGGGTCCATTTCGAGATCTTGGTTTTTAATCTATCCACAAGCCAACCCCAATCTGATAAAAAGTTGTATTTCAGAGGGATTCCAAGTTATGTAACTGGTAACTCAGCTTTCCTAAAGCAGAGCTTATCCAAAATCATAGCTTCCTATCTATCTGAGGTGTGAAAGAAGAATATTTTAGATTTATCATCATTGATGATCTGCCCTATTGATTTACTAAAGAGATGCAACTTCTTGCTAAAATTGGAGGCTTCATGATTTGTGGCTTTGCCCATAAGAGATAAATCATTCACAAACTGCAAATGGGTCATAGGCTCTAATCCATGAGCCAATGTAATGCCTTCAATAGATTTTTCTTCTCTTCCCTTTGTTATGATCCTACCCAGACTTTCCTCCATAATGATAAACAGATAGGGAGATAGGGGGTCTCCTTGACGAATGCCTCAGGAAGCTAAAAAGGTATTGGAAAGTGTGTCATTCACAATAATTGAAAACAAAATTGAAGTAATGCATCCTTTTACCCATTGAATCCAATTCTCAGAGAAACCAAATTTCTTGAGCATTTGTAAGAGAAAGGCCCAATCAACTCAGTCATATGCTTTATAGAGGTCTAGTTTGATAAACATAGTCAGAGAGTTTTGGAGATGCATTGAATGAAGAGCTTCTTGACCCAAGACAATCTTATCAAGAATTTGTCTTCCCTCAGCAAACTTGCCTTGTTCAGGGGATATGATTTTGTGTATGAGAGGTTTCATTCTATTAGCCATGAGTTTAAAAATAATTTTGTACACCACAGTGCAAAGGGCAATAGGATGAAAACTGGAGATATGTGTGACAATTTGAGCTTTAGGAACCAAGGCAATAAAAGTTTTTTTGAGTTGTTTAAGAATGACTTTAATAGTCCTTGCCTCTTCTACAACTGCCCACATATTGTCCATGATGATTTCCCAAGATTCCTAATAGAACTCATTAGGAAACCTGATAGGACCTGGGTTTTCCCTTTACTCATACTGAAGACCACTGCTCTTAATTCCTCCATAGAAATTTTGACCATAAGAGCATGATTATCTGAGGTAGAGATAAGTGTATGAATCTCTAGAATAATCATCTGATGTGTATCCATGTCCAAAGGAACAATAATAAACAACTTAGAGTAATAATCAGTCACAATATTGGAAATACCCTATGAAGTGAAATCAAGATTGCCATCCTTCTTTTCCAGAGAGGTAATGTGGTTAAAGGATCGCCACCTAAGAAGGGATTTATGAAAAAAATTGGTATTTTTGTCCTCTTCTTGAAGTCAAGAGATTCTTGATTTTTGCTTCCGTAGAATTTCCTCCCTTAAAGTCCACTCCTCCAAAACGCTAATCAAACCAAGCTCCTCTTTTTTGAGATCTTCAAAAATGGCTCTTAGGGGCATGGTCTCATTAACCCTCTCCAAATTGTCAATTATCTCAAGTTTTTTAGTTGTGATGTGTCCAAACTCACTCCAATTCTAACTCTTGAGCTGGGATCTAACATAACTAAACGTTTTAGTAAAACTGTACATTTTGGTGCCATGATAAGTTCAACCTTTCTTCCACCTTTCCTGAACTTTGTTCTGAAGATCATCATATCTAAGCCACATGACTTGGAATCAAAAATGAGTATTAGGAGGTTAAGAAAACCCCATATCCAGTAAGATAGGCTAGTAGCCAGACCCAACATTATTAAGAGCTCTAGATTTGGGGAGTTACCCCTAAATTAAGCACTCCTCTGTCACAAAAAATCTATCCAATCCCTCAATGTTATAATTGTGACCAATTCTACAGCTAGACCAAGTAATGATTCTATTATCAATGTTGATATCAATAAGATTAAGGTGAGAAGATAATTCTGCCATGAGGTTAGCACTAACATCAAGCCTTCTATTGCCTCCAACCTTCTCATCAAGGGAGATTATAGAGTTTAAATATCCTCCTATAATAACTTAGGTCCCTGGAAAAAGATGAATAATGTATTCCAAAAGTCTCCATTGTTATCTTTTCGCCTCCAAACTAGAAGAAAAATAGACATTGATGAATAAGATAGGTTGACGTGAATATCTGTTATGAGTTATAATTGCCAAAATGCCATGTGCAAGTAACATATTGACTACCACAATGTCCTTTGGGTTCCACATACATGTGATACCTCCAAACACTCTCTGAGAGTCATTGGAGATCACTTGAGCGATATGTGAAATCATTTTAGCTAGTGTATCCATGTTGATTACAGAGTTCTTGGTTTCCTGGAGAAACAACATTTGAGGTCCGTGAGAATTCAACATTATATTTATTTCATTACATTTGGAGGGGCAACCTTTAATGCCCTTTATGTTGTATGAAATACATTTCATTTTATATTAATAAGGTATTTCGAAGACCCCTTTTCTACCCTACCCGGAGAGACTAGTTGTTCACCTTCCTTTTGAATATGGATTGTTGTTAATTTCCACCTTGCCTTCTGATTAAAATCCATTTTCATCTTTTTATTCGACGTCTAAATGAGTTTGCTTGGCTCCATATTAGAGGGGATGTCCAAAGAAGACAAATAGGGAAGGATAACCCAAATCATTATGCAAGTCTATTTTTGATTGCTCATTTTCCTCAATTTGTGTTTTCTGATACGAATTGTGTCATTTTGAGGAACTATAGCCAACATCTGAGCCCATGAATACCTAGATTTCCCGCCGATGTGTTTCCTCTTATCAACAGGGGCCGATTGGGAATTTATAGTGAATTGTGTGTCAAGGATTTTGGTCTCCATAAGCAAATCATCATCCTTTGGAGATCCCTCAACAACTAAAGAGCCAAAATAATTTTTAGAGGAGGATGACACATAATTGGAGATCTTGGATTTCACAGTATGCTTCTTTTTTGGTTCTTGAAAAGCATCCCTATTTGGGGTTTCCTTAGGGTTTTCATGAGTAGATAAAGCGCAGTTCGTAACTAGATGCCCATATTCATGACAAAGTTGATGCCTCAAAGGAATGTTTTCATAATCTACCTCTTGTTCCCATAACCCTTCACCAAATTACAATGTGATATTTTTGGACAAAGGATTATTGAAATTGATAAGAACACAAATTATAGCATAAATACTATGTTCAAAATGCATCGAATTGTCAACAATCAACATATAGGTGCCTAGGGTATTACTTATAGCCTCGAAAATAGATGGATTCTAAAATTTCACCGACAACCAAAAAGCCTTACCCAAACCCGCCCTATAGAAGGTAACTCTTTTTCTACCTTGAAAAGAGAGTGCCAAGGCTTCGTGAACACTCCAACTCATCCCATGAACCAAGGACCTCTTTGGAAAATCTGTTGCCTATCCTCTTCATGAACAAACACAACAAGGAAATATTCATTAGGGTAAATAGAAACTTGATACTCCATTGAGGTTATCTAGGATTCTGAAGCCCAAATTATGAAATTCTACAAGGTAGGTCGGAATCCCATAAATCCACATATGAGAGCCCTCTTTACCAGATTGTCGATGCTATTTTGGATTTCAACATGCATGATATTGACCACCGGAAATCCATCTACTACTTTCATGCATCTTGTCTCAGTCTTGCAGGGCTCTGTTTTTGGCATGTGCAGTAGCTGACGATAAAAACCCTTGCCTCCATTAGTCACTGCTGAGTTCCGAGATGTCTATAATACTGATTTAAAATTTAAACTACGTGGGTTTTGATCCATTCAATACAATGGATTTTTTTTCATTCTTCGAGAATGTGATCAAAAAATCACCGTGTCTTGGACATGGAGGATTTTGAAGCCCTTTTTTCCCCTTTTTTTTTCTAATAAGACAGAGATTCTGCTAGATTTAAGCCAACTAGACAAGGAATTTATAAAGAATATGATAGAATTGTTAATTAATGTAGGAGTTTTCAATAAACAAAACTGTATGATGAATCTAAAGTAGATTCTTAAAGATTGATACATCTCCACTTTTTTTGAAAAAAAAAAATATATAAAATATTTAAACCACTTACATTCAAATCAAATTATTGCAAATAGAATATATAGATATTTTTGTCTAAAATTTGTGAGGATTTTGTTCATTAATTGTGATTGTTCAGTGTGATTTTTTTTGTTGACCAGTGTTTTATATGGTGATCTTAAGTTAAAAGCCAAGAACTAAGAGGTATTCATTTCTCCAAAGTTATCCGAGACACGATCCCGACCTCATTCCTTTTATTGTATCAAGTTTTACTAACAACAAGAATTGATCTTTAGTAAGTTCTTTATAAACCAAACAACTTCACCAATTAAACTAACAACCATTTACACTAGTAAATATAATTTTGAGATTCCATAAATATACTAACTGAAAGCAATAAAGTAAAATGCATTTTTATACACTATTAAATGTTTTTTATAATTTTTAATGGGTCAATTACTTGCCCAACTAAACTAACGTGTTGCATGCTTTTGGATGGGATGGTGAACTTAATTATGCATAGAAAATAATTTTTTTGAAAAACTATTAAACAATATCAGCACAGTTTTCACCCCAAAAATAAAAATAAAATTCATAGCATGATTACCAGAATAGTTATCACCATACAAGATATTCCAACAAAATTCTTTGTAGTTAATTATAAAGTTTAAAAAATAAAAATAAAATAAATAAATAAATTTAATTATAAACATTTTTTTCGGTGTGGTTTGTGTTTAACTTTCTCTTTTATAATTTGAAATTTAATTTTTTTTTGGAATGCTGACCAGTTTTTTATTATAATTATTTATGTATTATATTTTTTTATGATTAATAGATCCAATAAAAAATATAATTTATTTGTTTTCCTTTTTAACAATTGAAATAATATTTTTCTTTCAATTTAATTTTTTTCATTATTTATTCCACTTTTCAAACTAATAATAAACTGTACGTAAGAAAATAGAGAATTATTGATTTCATGTTCTACATTTAAATTTTGTTTTAAGTATTATTTAAAGGTGTAATTGTGCACAGGCAATGTTCAAAAAAATTATTTCAAAATTTAATTTTCATTAATTAAAATATTGTAAATAATTTTATGTAAAATATAATATTTATTAAAAATTATTAATGTCCGTTAATGAATAATAAATAAGGCATATCATAAAATGTCATAAAGTATATAATAAAGTCAAAGTAATAAATATTTATCTTAAGCTGTGATAGAAATGTCAAAGTATCACTGTCATGGTAGGTAGCTCAACACAACAGTCCCAAATAAATAATATATTATTTATAATTATTGTAAAATGATGATGTCATATATCTTTTAAAATATTTGAAAATAAAGTTTAAGAAAAGATGATTAGGTAGGAATCTTAGGCTAATTTTTTATTGGTTAATTCTACCTTAAAGATGATAGAAATTTTTATATCATAATCTTAATAATATATATTAAAAAAAATATTGAATTGTATGAATTTGGAATTATGCTTTTTTAATTATTAAAATAAAAAATTATTATTTAAAAAATAACTTTATTTTAAAATGAAATCCATAAAAAAGTAAGTATAAATATAATGTATGATATTGTTTATGTATTCTATTTAATGATTATTTTAAATTTTTGTTAAATAGTAAAGGAAAAGAATGTTCAAAGCAAAGGATCTAGTTTAATCTAGTGTCATAACATGTAAATGAAGAAATTGATCAATTCCCTTTGATAGCATGTTTAAAGCAAAGAATTACGAGTTAAATTCCCTTTGATAGCATGCCTAGATTATCACTCAACTCTACAATCTTATTTTACTTTTTATATTGTTATATTTATTATTATTATTATTATAATAGAGTTAATTTTGTGCATTATTTTACATTTTAAATTGAGAATTAATATTGTGCATTCTAACCACTTTCAACTATGAAAATCTTAGGAACAAAAGTTCATTTGTAAGTGTATTTTGATTTGTAATTGAATTAATTTAAGCAATATATGTTTTTGATGGTACATTTTATAGGTAGTTGGTGGGAAGTCTTATATATTTGATTTATACATTTTTTAATTTTTTTTATAATAGTTTTTGATAGGTTGCAAAGTGCATTTTGTATTATATTAGTAGTACTAATAATTATGGATTTGAGTACTTTAGTTTTAACTATTGGTTGCATTTATAAAGGGAAAATAATAATTGTAGGTCACACAAATATTGATTGATTAGCTGATCCAAACGATTACGAGATGACCACATGATATATATATATCATTTTAGGGTAAGTACCATGGCTTGGTATTACAATAAGCAAACTATTATTATTTTGTGCACTACTAAGCTAAGTTAATGTGGATTCATTACATGCTTTTTAAGTTCATATTTTCGTAGATCCAATCCATAATTCTTTATGTAATAATTAGAGTACTATTCACATCTCTCATAATCTAGTGGAGAAACAACACACAAAGCACATTGAAATTCATATGCATTATGTTAAATTAAAAAAAATAAGAACATTTTCAAAAAAAAAAAGGGACAAAATCAAAAACTAGAGTAAATTAGGGCAAGTTATGGTAAATTTCCTCTAAAAAAAGAAAAAAAAAGTAAATTTAGAGTAATTTAGAGAGAACTCAAAAATATTAGGTAAATTAAGGAAATTTAGAAAAACTTAATGCAATTGAAGAAAAATTCAAAAAATAAGATTAAATTAGATTTTTTTTGAGAAATTTAAGGAACTTTTGAAAAAATAGGTTAAGTCAACAATATTTTTAAAATTTAGAAGAGATTTTGACAAATTAGAGAAAATATATCAATATTCTCAAATTTGAAAAATTAGTGTGATTTCAAAAACTCAAGGATAATTTCAACAAATTTAGGGAAAATTTTGGAATTATAAAAAATTAGGAAAACTTTGGGAAAATGAGAGAGAATTTGAAAATTTAACGAAATTAATGGTAAATTAAGGTAATTTAAGGAAAATTTAGAAAACTATAGCAACTTTGAGAAAATTAAAAAAAAATTGAATTTAAAAAAAAATTATGATAATTAATTTTTTTTTAGAAAAATTAGAAGAAATTCAATAAATTTAAAGAAATTTAGAAAATCGAATTAAATTATAGAAATTTTATACTAACTTTAATTTTTATAAAACAAATTCAAATAAATAAATTGAATTTGAAGATCATGACAATTCAAAAAAATTAGACCAATTTAATCAAGGTTGAGGAATATTAAGGAAATTTTAGAAAAATTAGGGTGAATTCAAAATTTTAGGAAAGTTAAAGATAGTTTTAAAAAAAATTGAAAAAAAAAGGAAAATAAGGACATTTAAAAACTAGTAAAAATTAGGCATGATTTACAAATTAGAGAAATTTATACAAATTTAAGAAAACATAAGAAAAAAAGGGGGAGGAACTTTGCTGAATCCAAAAAATCAAAGAAATTTAGGGAAATTAAGATAATTTAAGTGAAATTTATAAAATTAAAGAATATTGAGAAAAATTTAAAAAATTTAAGGTTAATTAGGGACAATATATACTAGGGACAATTCATCAAATTCAAGGAAAATTTGGGCAAACAATTTAGGGTAACTTTCAAAATATTATGTCAATTTTTTTAGACTAGGAAAATTTGGATAAATTTATAGAAAACATAAAAAATAAATCACAAATGAAAATTTTAATTTATTTATCATATATAATTTTATAAATTTTTAGTAGTATTTTATTTATAATTTTGTTTTGTGATTTAGTCATTTTTTAAATGTTTTTTATTTTTTATAATTATTCATTTTAATTTTTTAAACTATTTTATTGGTCAAGTTTGTTCTTTTTAATCATTTTTAGATCTTTCATTACAAAGTTAATAATTAGAAGACATTTATTGACTATTGGGTCAATAATAACCTTCCAAATGAAATAAATCAACAACAATAATCTACAAATGCCTGACTTTAATAAGAGATAAAGATGACCAATCCCACAAATCTTATAAACTTTCGTAAGTATCATAGTTTTAATTATTTCCATTAATAAATGTTTTAAGTTTTTTTTTTTTTAATATTATAAACATTTATTATATTTGTGTTTTCTAATAGGCATATGATTATGAGGGTGGTCTTGACCCTGGACAAAGGACCATTTAATGTACTTGTGGACATCCTTCTCTATAGAAGGAGATGACAATCGAGATAAGTATATTATTTAAATTGATCATAAAATATACTTGCAAATTATTTTTAGAATATATATTTTAATTTTGGTTTGGGTTTATAGATATTATTTTATGAGACTTTTAACAATTATTTTAGTACATTAAATTATGTAGGGGAAATGTGAAATCGTTCCATATATCAAGTGGAAGAATGTTTTCAATTATGAATGGATTATCATGATTCTCAGAGTTCTCTTCATTTAGGCAATGTTTCTTAGCCATAAACAATTTGAGGAAGTAGGGGTGTTGACACTAGGGATGGTTGGAGACGTGTGAGTGAGAGTGATGCTACTCACGATTGTGGTTAGGGCTAGGATAATGTAGTTGAGGATGATAACCTTAATGTTTATGATTAATCATAATTTTATGGCTTTATAACTATTTTTTAAAATTATATTATCATTAATTTCACTTTATAATTGTGTTGTTTTATTTACTTGTTTAATTTATCATTATTTCATGACATGTATAATTTATCTTTTCATTCAATTTTATTACTTAAAAATTTGCGATAGCATTACAATTGATATTAATATTATAATTATAAAATTGTACATATAATAATTATAATTGTACAATATAAGAACATAATTTTATAATTAATAATATTAAATAATTTTCATTTACTAAAACTAATTATTTCTTAATGTAATTATAAAAATCAAAGTTAGACTTAAGTGGCATTTTAATTTGGTCGAGTACCACATTTAAAGCTATAATTAGTGTTAGATTTAAAATTGTAATAACTGTCAAATTTAAAGTCACCTTAAAATTGAACCTATTGTGATACTTAAAGTCAAAACTAATGTCACACTTAAAGTCGGAACTAGTGTCATACTTAATGTTGGATCTAGTGTCGAACTTAAAGTTAGATTTAGTGATGGGCTTAAAGTTAGACCTAGTGTCACACTTAAATTTAGACCTAATGTCACACTTAATATTGGACCTAGTGTCAAACATAAAATTGGATCTAGTGTTGAACTAAAGGTGGACCTAGTGTCAAACAAAAGAGGAAGCTTCATTCACTTAGAAAAGTCATGCCACATTCATCCCTAACATCATGTACAAGTTGATTTTAGAGCTGAATTTTTCCCGTCCTTATTTTGACATTATATGTCATTTAAAGTTGCCATTAAAGACAACCTTAAGTTGCCTATCTGAATTTTAATACAAATTTAGGGATAAATTTTGGCCTTAAAAAATATCTTGTTTGGTAACTTAAAGGCAACTTTAAGACAACTTTATGATAACTTTAATTGCAACTTATTTTAGTCAAAAAGTTGTAGTGAAGACATAGGTTGCAACTCTTGAATGACGTTACTTAGAACATTTAGTTGATTGGAATGTTTTGAAAGAAAGTATCTAAATTTTGAAGCATAATCATCATCATGAGCACTCATATATTTTCATTATCTATCTTATAGTGCATTTCTTCAATTCTAACTTTATCTTGAACCCTTGAATTAGAGTCTATGTTTTGACTTGTAACTTATTTCAATACTTTCATCAATCCAACTATTTGACAAAGGTGTTCCATGACATATTTCTTAAAATATGTAATGTTTTCAATATTATCTTGTTTATCTAGGCAAGCTTATTGATAATTATCTACTTCACATACATTATCAATTTGAAATCTATTCACACCATTACCATTCAAAGGCACATCATTTCCATCATTTGAAACAAAAAATACCATTTTGGAAGCAACATTTGCTATCTTTCAAGAATCATTTCATTTTTCAAGCACGATCTAATATTAATAAAAAGAATTTCAATAAACCCAATAGGTTTGTGATGAATCCTAGCACTCTTCCTAGTTGTAATTATATATCTAGATAATTTAAGTGGCATTAAATTAAAACATGGACAATACACATGATACAAGAATACTAGAGTTTGAAGAAAAATAAAAAATAAATAACTTAGGTCTTGGGATCAAGTAAATCAAATATAATGTGGGCTAGGGTGTTTGATATCTAAGACAATAAACCCTAAAAAACATCAAAATTTCAAGATCTAACATAATATGATTAATATCTAACCCTATGAGAGTGTAAACAAGATTGGGTTCACCAAAATGTAAGATGGATGAAAGGATTTTATACTAAATCATAACATAGACACCCAATTAATTTTAATTAGGATAAATAACATGGGCAAAAATAATAACTAACCTAATCAATCAATTCTGATGTTATAGAAAGAAAAATAGAAAGACACGAAAGGTTTAGGCTTTCTTAATTTTATTTTATGAGTTGTCAATTAGTGGAAATATAAGTTGCTCACCAAAAAGTGATAGGTAGCTAACACAAAAAATTGATAGTCTAAAGCATACACTTAGTACACTCTAGACAGTGTGGACCCTACACTTATGACATGGGAAGTTTAGATTGTACACTGACACTTTGGACAAAGTGTAGTTAGGCCCAAAAAAATTTGATGATTGCATTCACCTAGTTCCGACCTCCAAATTACTGACTCAAATTTTTAATCTATCACTTCAATCACAATCAAAATACAATTCATCAAATAAATATATACTTTCCCTAATTAGCCTTAAATTTTTGAAAATTTAAGGTTAATTAGGGAAAATATATACTGGAGACAATTCATCAAATTTAAGGAAAATTTGGGCAAACAATTTAAGGCAACTTTCAAAATTTTATGTCAATTTTTTTAGATTAGGGAAATTTGAATAAATTTATAGAAAACATAAAAAATAGAGCACAAATGAAAAATTTAATTTCTTTATCATATATAGTTTTATAAATTTTTAGTAGTATTTTATTTATAATTTTGTTTTGTATTTGGCTTGAGAGGAACAGAAGGATCTTCCTGGATAAGCACTTAGAGCTCAGGCTTCTGTGGGGGAGAGTTATCAATTCTCTTCAGGAAACTATTCAAGTTAAGTGTGACAGGGGTGGGGGTCTGAACACTGTAGATGCCTCCATTTGCTCACGTCTCTCTTTGGATGACCTCGGCAACACCTTTGCGGCTCCTTCCACGCCCCTAGTGAATGGGTCTGGAAAGCGGACGCAGCTTGTCAAGCGCGCGGGGAACTGGACTCCACCCTCGAATGGAGTTTTAAAAGTTAATACAAACAGATCATCGCGTGGAAACCCGAGCATGGCAGGCACTGGAGGAGTCGGGCGGGATAGTGATGGTAATATTCAGTTTTGTTTTTCTATTTACAAGGGCATCCACACAAACAACCTCATGGAAGCCATGGCGATCCTGGATGTGGTGCAACAGTGCTGTCAACATGGATGGCTCATAATCATTTGTGAATCAGACTCCCAGGTCGTTGTCAACTTACTGAACAAAAGGAACTTCGGTGCTACGGATTGGCATTTATCTGCGATTGTTCTTCAGATCCTCCAACTATGTACTTCGTTGGAGGCTGTGACCTTCAGGCATATCCCCCGTGAGTGGAATGGTGTTGCGGATAGTTTAGCTAAATGGGCTTCTGAACACGGCCCGGATTGGAACATTCTTGATTAGACGATGCTTCCTTTGAATCTTTCTCAAAAGCTGGCCCAGCTTGTGGACCAGGACAAAGCTATGTAATTTTCATTGTTTCCTGTTCCGTTTCTTCAATAAATTTTTACCCCTCTTTTAGTTAAAAAATAAATAATTTTGTTTTGTGATTTAGTCATTTTTTAAATGTTTTTATTTTTTATAATTATTCATTTTGATTTTTTAAAATGTTTTACTAATCAAGATTGTGCTTTTTAATCATTTTTAGATATTTCATTACAAAGTTGATAATTAGAGGACATTTATTGACTATTGGGTCAATCGTAACCTTCCAAATGAAATAAGTCAACAACAACAATCTACAAATACCTGACTTCAATACGAGATAAAACTTTCATAAGTATCATAGTTTTAATTATTTTCATTAATAAATGTTTTAAGTTTTTAAAAAAAAAAAAAAAATTATGAGGGTCTTGAACCTTGACAAAGGACCATATAATGTACTTGTGTACATCCTTCTCTATAGAAGGAGATGACAACCGAGATAAGTATATTATTTAAATTGATCATAAAATATATTTACAATTATTTTTAGAATATATATTTTAATTTTGGTTTGGGTTTATAGATATTATTTTATGAGACTTTTAACAATTCTTTTAATACATTGAATTATATAGGGGAAACATGAAATCGTTCCAGATATCAAGTAGAAGAATGCTTTCAATTATGAATGGATGATCATGATTCTTAGGGTTCTCCTCATTTAGGCAATGTTTCTTAGCCATAAACAATTTGAGGAAGTAAGGGTGTTGACACTAGGGATGGTTGGAGACGTGTGAATGAGAGTGGTGCTACTCACAATTGTGGCTAGGACTAGGATAATGTAGTTGAGTATGATAACCTTAATGTCTAGGATTAATCATAATTTTATGGCTTTATAGCTATTTTTTAAAATTATATTATCATGAATTTCACTTTATAATTGTGTTGTTTTATTTACTTGTTTAATTTATTATTATTTCATGACATGTATAATTTATGTTTTCATTCAATTTTATTACTTAAAAATTCACGATTAGAATATTTTAATTTTTATGTATAGCATTACAATTGATATTAACATTATAATTATAAAATTATATGTATAATAATTATAATTGTACAATATAAGATTATAATTTTATAATTAATAATATTAAATAATTTTCATTTACTAAAACTAATTATTTCTTAATGTAATTATAAAAATCAAAGTTGGACTTAAGTGGCACTTTAATTTGGTCGAGTACCACATTCAAATTTATAATTAGTTTTAGATTCAAATTCGTAAAACTGTCAATTTAAAGTGACCTTAAAGTTGAGCCTATTGTCATACTAAAAGTCAAAACTAATGTCACACTTAAAGTCGGAACTAGTGTCATACTTAATGTTAGATCTAGTGTCAAACTTAAAGTTAGATTTAGTGATGGGCTTAAAGCTAGACCTAGTGTCACACTTAAATTAAAACCTAATGTCACACTTAATGTTGGACCTAGTGTCAAACATAAAATTGGATCTAGTGTTGAACTAAAGGTGGACCTAGTGTTAAACAAAAGAGGAAGCTTCATTCACTTAGAAAAGTCATGCCGCATTCACCCCTAACATCATGTACAAGTTGATTTTAGGGCTGAATTTTTCCCGTCCTTATCCTGACATTATATGTCATTTAAAGTTGCCATTATGGACAACCTTAAGTTGCCTATCTGAATTTAAATACGAATTTAGGGATGAATTTTGGCCTTCAAAAATATCTTGTTTGGTAACTTAAAGGCGACTTTAAGATGACTTTATGATACTTTTAATTGCAACTTATTTTAGTCAAAAAGTTGTAGTGAAGACATAGGTTGCAACTCTTGAATGACATTACTTAGAACATTTAGTTGATTGGAATGATTTGAAAGAAAGTATCTAAAGTTTGAAGCATAATCATCATCATGAGCACTCATATATTTCCATTATCTACCTTATAGTGCATTTCTTCAATTCTAACTCTATCTTGAACCCTTGAATTAGAATCTATGTTTTGACTTGTAACTTATTTCAATTCTTTCATCAATCCAACTATTTGACAAAGGTGTACCATGTCATGTTTCTTAAAATATGTAATGTTTTCAGTACTATCTTGTTTATCTAGGCAAGCTTATTGATAAATAATCTTCTTCACATGCATTATCAATTTGAAATTTATTCACACCATTACCATTCAAAGGCACATCATTTCCATCATTTGAAACAAAAAATACCATTTTGGAAGGAACATTGGATATCTTTTAAGAGTCGTTTCATTTTTCAAACACGATCTAATATTAATAAAAAGAATTTCAATAAACCCAATAGGTTCTTGATGAATCCTAGCACTCTTCCTAGTTGTAATTATATATCTAGATAATTTAAGTGGTATTAAATTAAAACATGGAAAGTACACATGATACAAGAATACTTGAGTTTGAAGAAAAATCAGAAATAAATTAGGTCTTGGGATCAAGTAAATCAAATATAATATGGGTTACGGTGTTTGATATCTGAGACAATAAACCCTAAAAAACATCAATTTTTTAAGATCTAATATATTATGATTAATATCTAACCTTATGAGAGTGTAAGCAAGATTGGGTTTATTGAAATGTAAGATGGATGAAAGGATTTAATACTAAATCATAACATAGATACTCAATTACTTTTAATTAGGATAAATAACATGGGCAAAAATAATAACTAACCTAATCAATCAATTCTGATGCTATAGAATGAAAAATAGAAAGACATGAAAGGTTTAGGCTTTCTTGATTTTATTTTATGAGTTGTCAATTGGTGGAAATATAAGTTGCTCACCAAAAAGTGATAGGTAGCTAACACGAAAAATTGATAGTCTAGAGCATACACTTA
This sequence comes from Torreya grandis, assembly GCA_037957365.1. Lineage (NCBI taxonomy): Eukaryota > Viridiplantae > Streptophyta > Pinopsida > Cupressales > Taxaceae > Torreya > Torreya grandis. The sequence goes on from JARHVA010009109.1 coordinate 38,927, forward strand.
GTACACTCTAAACAATGTAGACCATACACTTATGACATGGGAAGCTTAGATTGTACACTGACACTTCGGACAAAAGTGTAGTTAGGCCCAAAAAAATTTGATGATTGCATTCACCTAGTTCCGACCTCTAAATTACTCACTCAAAATTTTAATTTGTCACTCCAATCATAAGCAAAATACAATTCTATTTGCCCTAATTTGACAACAATTTCTTAAAACACAAGGAAAATTATATATGTTTTAGGGCTTGTGTTAAACTATAGAATAATTGAACTATCTTGATATATTTGTTTGACACCTAAACAATAACAATAATGAAAACAAAAAACCTCAATGATTAATAACATGCAAATCGGTGGTTCTAGCATGAATGTGCGTGATTCAATGAATGCTATAATGATTGTTTGATTTCCAAATGCTTGTAAATACTCAATAGATTCATATAATCAATAAAATAAAATCTCTTGATCTCTTCTCATGCATATGAATTATAGTGTGTGTGTATTTATAGCTAAATTGAATTCAAATTAGGACTCTATTAGTGTGCAGATTGACATCAAATGATGCCAAAAGTTGACATGACGAAAAAAGTAAGAGTGCTCTACCTACAAAGGGCCACACAAGTTTGGTATGACCATATACGATTAATGTTCTAGATTGTTTGGACCGTTAGTGCACATTCTGTATAGATGCTCAAAAGATGAGGGAATTGAGGTGAGGAGAGAATATAACATCTGTGACGTTTAGGAGAAGGGTCTTAAACTATTGGAAAGCGACAAAACATGCCAATAACACATATTTTAGACCAATGATTGACAAATACACAAACATCCCAAAATCATGTAAAATAATTACTTATGAATCCCTAGGAGCTATTTTTAAGTGTCTATAACCTCATATCATAGTAGTACACATAATGCAACATTATTGCAAGCAAAGTGTGATTTTATATATTATTTATATTACATTATGATTAGTTGATAAGATATATATGCCCCATATTATGATAAGCACAGATGATATCTCTTTATTACAAGTACAAAATGGTCTCATATACTATTACATTACAATCTTTTAATCGACAAAACATATAATATTCACCTTGATTTATGTCTTTGAAAATTAAAAAAATTTCCTAACAATTTTAATTATATTATTAATTTTTATGAGATTTCTAGAATCATCTCCAAATATTCCCCACCCCCAATGACCTTTTTTAATATGATATCGTTTCTATATTTAAACATTCTTAGAGACAACTGTTTTTAACGTTTTCATCGTAGGGAAGCCCATAACATTTAGCGGACTCCCTGAATATTTAGTGCGCGTGAATTATTCTTTGTTCAACCTTATTGTTTTGTGCGTAACGCTTTGTGGTAGGATTTTATGCGAATTTAGGGAACAAAGGAGTATAAACATTTGGCGTTGCAAAAGAATTAAAATAATTATTACATTGACTTTGAATAAAGATTTAGTTTGTGTCTCTATGTGATAGTAGTTGATGTGATAATAAGAGTTGAGAGTCCATAGAGGAATACCATGTCTCATGTTGTCTTTTGGGTTTGGAAGTATTAAAGGAATCATATCCTCTCATGGTAACTTATCCCTGAGCTTTAGATTAAACAATTGCATTTAAATATCCTAGTGCTACTCAGGGTTGAGTTTCACTCTGTGTTTGTTGGTTGCAGTTATTTGACTTATGATAATTTGTAGTTATTTAATTCGTGATAATGTTAAGGTAAAAGTGGTGATTGTTAGTCTTAAATTATTGCAACAAGTTTACAAATAAGTTTAGTATAGTATCTTTACTTTCATTTTTAGTTTTGAAAGGTAAATTTTACATATTTTTTCAGTTAAAAAAATATGAACAAACACAACTCCATTTTGCTTGGTGATTTCTTATGCACAAACCAACAAGGCTTCTATGTAATCAGTTTGCCACTCTGGATGAATTAAAGGACGATAGAATCGAATTATTCATGGAGGAATCCTCCACATGAACATTCTTTCATGAAATGTGTGTGGCTTTACAAAGACTTCAAGCAAATATTTCTTCAAGCTACTTGTCAGCGACTAAGAGCCTTCAACATCATTTATCTTTGTGAAGTTAAAGTTTATGAGTTTCTTCTTCAAACTACGTTAAAGTGTATTTGGCCTAATATGTCTCAGTACAACACCTCTCATAAGGAGGGGCATGGGGAACTACCAATTTTATTTTTTGAACTATTTCTTCTTCCATGCTTTCTCGGGAGAAAGACCCAATGCATTGCTTCTTGTGATTTATGTTTGATTTTAGGGGTCATGCTTTGGGCCTTGTGAATATTTATGCATCTAATGATGGTCTAGAGTAGGCATAGTTATGGAGATGGCTTGTAAATAATCTTACCCTTTCTAACTAACTTGTTTATGATGAATTGAATATGGTTGAGGCCCTTAAGGTTAAAGAAGAAGCCTTGCCCATGTGCGATAGTGTGTTGGCAAAAGTGAGGCCTAAGTTTGTAAATTACTAGACCCTAGCTATACGTGGCAGTTTGATAGTAAGGGTCCATGGTTCACATGGTTTTATTTCTATGTCGGGGTTGACTATGCGCCCAAACAATTGTTTATCATGTCATTCTTTCTACATAACATTTGTTCAACTTTCAAGTTGACAACAATCAAACTATCAAGGTCCACCCGAAAGAGGTCCTTTATAACCATTCTCCTATCAATTTTCAATTAGTCTAGGGTGATAGCTTATTGAAACTACCTTGCACCCAATGTTTCAAAAACACATCCTTTATTTAACATGAAGTTAATGCTAAGCTCATTATCGAAGTCCAGAATTTGGTGCCTTGACCCCCATATGGTGCCAATTAGAACCTTTGGTGTAATGAATCTGTCACTTTTATTACTTCCTTTCTCAATAAGTTTGGCTATTAGGTAATTGAAGTTTGAAAATGGGCTAATACTGATCTCATTGAGGAATACTTGAGTTTATTTTCAACTTGAGCTCAACTTATTTTATGTTCGATTGTAGTCCACGGTCACTCTTCTTAAATATAATCTTAAGTCTACAAGCATTCATGGAACTAAGGAGGCTCAAATTCATGTCCAAATCCATTGGATTAAAGTTGGACACAAAATTTGAATTTTTTTTAAAGAGTTGCATGAAAAACCCTAGAGAAAAAATTAAAGCTATGCAAACTACCCATCACTCACTCACTTATCTCCCTAAGATTTATGAGATATTTTTGGAATGTTATACATTGGTGTTCCAAGCTCGAGTGGACTCTTGGGGGTGTGCTTAAGCTCTCAAAGAGTGCATGGATGTGGTTCTGTGTAGGCTTAACCCTTATAATAAATCAATCTATGATGCAAATATTTCCTAAGATGACATATTTGTGACCCTTATGTAGATGGCCAATGATAAAACCCTGCGTTTGGATGGCTTTCATTTTGAATTATATAAATCCACTTAACATTTCATGGATCCATACATGTTCTAGGTTTACAAGGAAGCTTTTCAAACTATTTTGTAAGGATAAATGATTAATCAAGGAAATATTTAATTCATTCCTAAGGTTGGAAATAGTGAGTTGATTAGTAATTAGAGGCCCATCACTTTGTTGAATGTTTGTATAAGATCCTCATCAAATCTAACACTCTTTTCCTTTGTTCACCTCTACCTAGAATTGTTAGACCAAATAAAACATTATTTATTTAAAGTTATATCCTTGATAAAATTATTCTAGTTTGGGAAGGAATAGAGGAGGATCGAAGCTCTAAACTATGAGTCTTATTTCTTGATCTATATTGTTAGAAGGTCTATGACTATATTGAATGATCTTTCATTTTAGACATCTTCAAAGCCTTATCTTTTGGAAAAAATTCATTTCCTTTGTTCAAACCCTATTTGATGAGGCTTTAGCTTGTCTGACCATTAATGGACACAAATCTAAGTGTTTTCCTTATTTTGCTTTATTAGGCAGGGATGCCCTCTTTCTCTTTCCCTATATGTTCTTGTTTTTAATGCCTTTTATTATCTCTTAGTTCATATATGTGACCAAAGGCTCATCAATATCCTAATTTTATCATTAGTCATTTTGTGGATGAATATCTCCTAATTTTCACGTACGAGTTCTTATACAAAACCCTTTCATGCATTGACACATTTTACAAAGATTTTGGATCAAGCATTCAATGGAGGAAATTTTAGTGTTATTAATAGAACATGATGCCAATGTCAGATCGGATGGAATAATTAATTGGAAATGGTTTGAGTGGGGAGATGATTAAGTTTCTCGGTATCCAATTTCCTTTTGAAATATATCATATCACTCTCTCGAAGTATTATATCCAAAGGGTGAAGAAGAATATTTATTATTGGATTATTAAACCCATGTCCTTGGCTTCCAAGTTTCAAGTCTGCACTAAAGTGTTAGTTACTACTCATATCTATTACTTGTCTTATTGGGACCCTTATAAATTAGTATATGGATGACTTACAAAAATTATGGAGTATTTTGTATGGGCTATTCCAAGCAAATATGAGGGTTTCATATTTTTTTTTGGGATATATGTTGTCTTCCTTAAGACAAAGGAGGAATGGACATCATTGATGTGCATAGGTCTAGAGTATTGCCTTATGTCATAAATGGGTTATATGACCTATCAAAGGTTATAAGGCTTGGAAAATTATTCTTAGGATTTGAATTTATATGGGTGATCCTCATGCTAAGAAACTATGGAATTGTCTTGATTTTCACAATATAATTATCGTTTCATCCCTTGTTAAAATTGAAGGCACTTTGGTAGTCAATAGTATTTGGAAAATTTTCAAGTCTATCAAATCCTTTATCAAGTGGGTTGGAGATCATTTTTGTAATGGATTATCTTTCAATGACCACATAATATGGTCCTCCCCCATCAGTGGTGATTGAAACCTCCATTTGGAAGAGACTAGTGGTATTAAAGCCCTTTAGTTTTTCAATAAAGGCATCATAACCATAATGGATCTCGTCTCTTACAGAGATTGGATTCATTGGTCCATCCTAAAAAATAAATTTAAGCTCATTTATTTAGAATTACCTTCCTTTCTATGAGTTTAGGAGACCATTCCTGATATAATGATTCATAAGATAGGGCTACAACCACTAAGTTCATGGTGGAAGGATTAACGGTGAAATTATGATAACCATTTAAAATGTATTCACATATTTCTATAAAAAAATCATGAGCCCATTATCTTTGAAATTTGACAAGATTAATAGCTCATAAGATTTGAATTATTTTCCCATACTTTGGCTCATTTTCCTTAACTACATTTTGGAGGCCACACTTGAACCTAAGTTGGCTTAATTTTTTTTGTGTATTTTTTACCAAGGCCTTCCTTTGGGGAAACACCTAATCATTTGGGATTTTACTATCCTAGGTGTCCTACATTGTGATAGGTTGGAGACATTAAGAGACCCTTTTTGTAATTTCTCTCAATATGAGACTATTTGGAAATGAATTTACAATATTGTTTATCCCTTTCATTTTGAGCCAATCACTTGGAAAATTGCTCTATTTTGGGATTATACTCAATGGATGTCATATATAGTTTTCATTTGGAGATTTTTCAGAGCTTATATTATTTTTTTAGATCTAGAAATTTATAAATTCAATCATTTTTAGTAATGAACTTCAAATAAATCTCTTCATGAAACGTTCATGTGCTAACCTTTGTGTATCTTTAGATCTAGGCATAGGGGGAGAAGGTTGCTCTTAAATTTAAAAACTTAACCACTAGTAGAAAACCCTATGCACCATGAACCACATCCCATGAATCTCCTTTTGAATTAATTTTCATTGGCGTATTATTTATCATAACCACTTACACAGTTGGTTTCTCTCCTCCCCATCAATGAGGAGAATGGATTATTCTTCATCCTCGTGGAAAATTTTCCACTGATATTATTCCTTCTCGATGGATCTCTCTGATATCAGAGGTGATTTGAACTAGTGTGATAGATCCTCATCTTAGGTAGAAAGTGTTTTTTCCTCTTTCCATTTTGAATAGATAGGAAGCATGGAAGGCCCCTTATATCCTAAAGTTGAAGACTTCTATGTGGGATTCTCTCCCAATAAAGGATAATTCACCTCCACTTCCCATTGCTATGATGACACATTCTTGATTCTTCTTCTTACTACTTTGGTTTTTTAGTTTTATGTTGTTATGGTCATATCTTGGCCCTAAAATTTGATATTTTGATGTCATCATTTTGAAATGCCATAAATACCTATCAGTGACATTTTATTTGTAAATCATCATATATCTCTTATTTTTTTAAATTAATGAAGTTATCATGATTGATTTCTAAGAAAAGGAGAAGTACATTTCTTGTATAAGTTTGAAAAAGGGAGGAAAGAGAAAAAGCACAAGAAAAAGAAATAAAATTTGTGTCAAGTTGTTAGGTTGTCAAGATCTTGTGCTTGAAAAAATGTTACACCTAAGTGAAGTCATGATCCCATTTGTGCCTCTAATACTAAATAAAATGTTGAAGAAATGAATCTACAAGTTGGGAAAAATGATTTTTTGACAAATTTTTAAGAGGAAATATTTATATTGGGTATTAGTGGAAATGGGATAAAATTGTACGTATTTACAATGAAAATGTGGAATTTGTTGTTAAGGAAGAAACTTCTTGAAATAACAACTAGGGAATGTTATGTAGATTAGTAAGTACCCACATAACCTAAAGAGGGACAAAGGATTGAGTTTAAGTCATTATCAAAGACATATAATCCTCAATATTTGTGGAGTTTTAGAAATTAAAAATTTATTTAACTAAGCAATTTTATTATCTTCAAAAATTTATTCATTTAATCACAGGGTTGAAACTAATTAATTACCAACTATGTTTTAAAGGAAAATTTACAACTTCTCGATTATTGATTAGATAAATACATCAATGTTATTCTTCGTTGATCTTACATAAGATATTCTATACGTAAAAAGAGTTATTGATCCAACTCGAGGATTCAATCTAGAGGAGAACATACCAACTACTAATAATTAATGTATTATGATAAACCAAACTATTCTCTATTGATTTGAAATAGATTGCAATAATATAAAATAAGTATTTATTATAAAATAATAAAATCTTATGAAAATAAATAAATTTATCTAGAAGAGATGTATGTTATCCTCTCAACATTATAGTGGGGAAACCCTATTAATTTATAGCTAAAAAAACATAAGAATAAGAATAACTCAACTATGGATAAAAATTTGGGGACTTGGTCAACTTGGTGTTCCTATTGGACCACAATGTGCACTAGAAAGTTCTAAGAAACATATTATTCCTTATCTATAAATTCTCAAGTAAAAAACTAGTTAGAATTCATAAAATCACATTTTATTGTTCTACTTTGAATCTACTTAAAAATGATAGTTTATTTCATACAATGAATTAGAATTAAAGCTCTCCATTTTTGGAAGAGTAACAATACTTAAGAACTAAAATATGAATATAATGAAACATAAACCCAATTCAGAATCATGGATATAATTGTCATAAGTGTTTTTAAAATCCATTAAGGTGCATGGAAAATGTAATGTAAGAGGAATATGCTCTACTTCTTATCTTATTATGACCAATTAATCATACAACTACCTTGCTCAGTAAGCTTTTCTCAATATATCCTTTCTTCAATCCTTCCAACAAAAAAATGAACACTTGATCTGTTCACTTATGATTTTATCTATTTGTGTCATCCTTATTATCATGATTGAATATTCCATTTCATGTACTAAATTATCTTCGATAGTCTAAGAATAGGAAGAGACACTTTGTCTATTTGTGTTATACCCATATAGTTTCCACATGAGAAACCACATGTTAATGCAGACTGTGATCTCATAACTTCCACTTGAAAGAACTACCAATTACTTAACCACCCTAGTGGTTACATAACTACCACTTTTAAAAAGTATTGGTTTCTCCACCAAGTATATAACTCCTCCCTTAAAGCTATTCCACTATTTTAAACCATGTATTCTATCTATTGTCTAATGAATGGATTATTTGTCTAGTTCTATATTTATCACACCTCCATTATTAATAGGATTTTGATCCCACAAAAGATTTTAGTGGGTGAAGATATTAGAAAAAATCTTCCAATTTTTTATCAGAGTACCATCTTTCTTGCCTTGGAGTATTCCATTTGAGTCTAACCTACCAATACTCTTGTGTTCCCTTACGTCTCTCTATGAATTTCTACTACAATGCTACTTCCTCCTCTAACTCTCCTTGTGTGTCCAAAACCAAGTCTTATATGAAGGTAGAAACTATTATTTTTTAATCCTCATGTAGCATGGATAGTGTTTAAACTTATATTTTTCAGTCACAAATAATTTAATCTGTTAGACTTTTTGGCACATTTTTCTCCTTGATTGCACGTCCTAAGGAGTTCATCAATATTAGGGTTGGGATATCTTGTAGTAATTTATGAGAAACTATCATATGATTGCCTATTATACTTATTTACACTCATTATATTTCTATCTAGTCATTATAGCCTCCTCCGATATCCTTTTCCCTACTTTCTACCTACTTTTGCCTATTTTTATGCTTAACTCATCCATGTCAACTAGTTCTATTTTTTCCCTACATTTTATATTGTATCGGTTATGGATGACATATTTATTTTCCTACTTGTAGTCCCTTATCAATTATATAATCCTCATTTGATATATTTTATTGCCTTATACACTAACTCGACATGGCCGACGTAGTATTATTTTTTCTTTGAATCTTTATACTATATCAATATAGATCAAGTCCATACATATATTTGATAGGTAAAATTTATGAGTTGGATCCATAAATAGGGCTACCATATATTATTTAGAAAAAGAGACACATACCATTCTACTTTGTTTGTGCACCCTCTTTTAGTAATGGAAGATTAATTATAGTATAGGAGCTTATACTTGTAAATGTTTATGTTTGCACAAGGTATTTGTAGTTATTAAAAAGGAATATGAATTAGATAGGTACACCTAGTCTTTGTAATTCCAAAATAAGTATACATAGTTCTTCAACCTTCCCTTTTTAGCCTCCATCTACAACATCTCTCATAATGTACCACTTAAGCCAAGGGGGAGATTAATGTGCCATTAATTTAACCTAAGGTAAGTATCCCTATCTCTAGATTATTTATTTTATTTGGTTTATATAAATATATTGGAGATCGATGCACTAACAAATTAACCTAAGGTAAATATCCATAAATGTATACTATTATTTTTTAAGTTTTTTATATATGTATACTATATTAGTATGTTGTTATCTTATTCTCTATGCTTAGCTTATCTTATGTTATCTTTACATGCCAATATATTTATAGTTAGATAATTATTAGTTATAACCTTTAGTTTAGACACCTCTTGGTTATCACCTAATGGAATTTATCTATCTTTATTTTACCTCTTTTACATCTTGGATCTAGGTTTTATTTGTTTGTCAATTCTTTGCATAGGCTTTGTAATTACATCATTGATCCCCTTTTTTAAAAATAGCTCTTGCTTATAGCCTCTGTCCCACTTTGTGGAGTGAATAATTGTATGTATGTTGGATTTAGTATGGTCTTATTCATTTTCTTATATCATAATATACTCATATTTATGATCATATTTTCCCTACATAAATTTTAGTGAACCCGACGTGAATCTTACCCCTCCATTGTGCTAGGTCATTTTCACATTTTTCACTTCTTAGCTTCTTAGCTCTCCTAATTTGTTAACATCCATTTTTTTCCAAATTTATTTTCCTATAGTATCCTTAAAGGCTATCATTCCATTCCTATAATGGAACTCTTTCCTGATAATGATTGATAATACCAATAATTATAAAAATCCTTCGACATACCATTTTGTCATTTCTCAAGAAAATCATTCTAATGATTTTAGTATGGATATGATTAAAAAAATCATACACTTAATAACCCTAATGTTAACACAAGACTTGAGGATATAAATAAACCCTATGAATAACATGATTATGAAGGTGAAGTCGAAGATTGTTCTAACTACACCCATGCGATGAATGTCTAGCTACAAGAAAAAACCAAACATCAAGGAAAATCCATTGAATAAATTTGTTCCCTCATGATGGATTTTTTCTTTGAAAACTCACCTAAACATATATTTATTGTAGGATTTAAGGTAAGTCATTATGTGACCTCCACTAATCCTTCCACTTCCAATATACCTACCATAATAAAAAGTATGGCCAAGTTTAATTTTAGTTCCCTAACTCAAAGTGCTAACATAAAAAATAATTATAATCACACATCTAGTGCTACCTAAGTTTATAATTATAGTAAACATGCAACTCAAGCATCTCAAGCCACTAAAAATTCACCTAACACTACTCAAGCAATGATGCAAGTTTTGAACTAAATGGCTCATATAAGTCTAATAGATCAAACCAACTCATGAAAATTCAAAATCAAATCATTAAAATGAACAATAAACCTCAAAAAATATAGTGTGGAATTCCAAATCAATGTGCTCCCCACTTCCTCCTAAAGAATTATCTTGGGAATCTTCTCCCTCAACCTAAAATTTATAATAAAGTCATAAAAAACTCTAAAATAAACCCTTATCACCTCATATTGAAATTATATATATTGGTGGAATCAATCCTCCCATATCTTATGATATATCTATTTATCCCTCTTTATGCCTTAAATCCTTTGGGAATATCTATAAGGAGTGGATAAAAATTAACACCTTTGAAATTTACAAACTAATTTTCAAAACCTTAACATGTGATGATTTACAATGGTACAACCAACACAAGCCTAGCTATATCACCAATTTAGAATGATTAGTGATTGAATTAGTAAAATAATTCCAATATCGTGACTTACCTAAAAATAATTTAGGTACTTTGTCAATTACAAGAAAGCAGATAATGTGGAAACACATGACTTCATTAAACATTGAAAATTCATAACTAACAAAGCTATAACATGTATGAAGAGAATCTCTAACTTTTTATTACGACCATATAAACATAAAAATTAAAATACATATTGAGGTCCTTCTCTCCCAAGTCATTAGAATAAGTCTTCGACCAAGCTAAAAGATAGGACCACCCCTTGAGACAATTTGAGGTACCTAAACCTAATAAAAAATAGAATGCTTATGAGATCTAAAATTAAGAACATTATAGATGATGGTGTTAGTGACACTTATGATCATACTCATGACTCTAATAGGAATATTCAAGCTATCATACCCAGTGGTTCAAAAATGGAACTCTTTCCAAACTTGTTTTAGGAATCCCTTTTCAACCACCCCTTCCTTATAATCATCATAATAATAAAATTAATAGTCATCCAAATCTTAACCTTGAAGAGATTGGGAGAAAAATTCTTAGGCCTCAACCTTAATAATTTGTGACCCAAACATAAATGGAATGACAACCAAAATTTTTGTGTTTCATGCTAATTAAATTTTTTCTCTTGAAAAGTTCCATCCTCTTCATTCCTTAGAATATAACTTTCTCCTTGGTAATAAATTTGACCATGATGCTATGACAAGAGAGCATTATAAACCCTTTGAAAAAGTTGCCAAATTCCATGAGAGTAAGGTCAAATGTGATGAGCTTAATCAAGCTAATGCTTACCTTGATATATATAACAATGCTCTTCTAGATCACTCTCAAATCAATACCAGTCAACCTCAAAACAATAACATTTATCCACAACCAAAAAATCAGCCTCATTCAGCTCCAGCCAAGAATCTCATAAAAACTTTAATTAATCCTAATTATTCCAATCATTCAAAAATCTTGGTGAACATGAATGGCATAAGGCATATTATTTCTCATATTTATTTATCTCAAAATAATCAAACTCAGTGTATAATACCTCCTAGATACTATATAATTATTCACACTTATCCTAAATTTTAAATTTAAGTCTTTATCACTTTGGAATCTATATAATTTGGACAAAAAAATGAATTATCTCATGCCAATGTAGTTCTAATTTTTTCTAGTAATTCAACTATATCTGCAATACCAATATAATCTTCTATTTCTGCCATTATATCTCTTGTGCTAATATAATATTATGTGTTTATGTCTATATATTCTTATACTTCTACCACTATATATCTAGTGATGATATAATCTTATGTGTCTATGTTGATACAATATTTCATATCTATGCTCATACAATATATTATTTATATAACCACATCAACAAGATTGATACAATATTATAATATCCAAAATATACCACTTGCACTAATATAATGAATTGTAACTAAACCAATTATATCATCACAATTGATAATGTCAAAAAATATAAAACTATGTTGAACATAGGTCTATAACTTTCTAAATTCAAACATGATGGTATTTAGACATTTATTTATCAGTTATAGTCATATTTAGCCTACCTTAATATTGAATAATGGGATCCCATTAAATAAATCTCTAATCTTCCTAGTCATATTCCTTTCCCCGAGCTTATGCATGAATCTTCTAAACATTACAATCACTTAATGAAAAGTCATTTTTTATGAACATTCCTCAACCACCACCTATGGGACTTTTCCCAGTTTTGAGGAAATTATAATGTATCAATATGCAAAGATGTTGATCCAAATCTATAGGAAAATAGACAAAGCCTTTTCCTTGAAATTTCTAAACCAAACTATAATTCTCGATGAAATCCTTCTTCACATGGATGACCCTCCTCTTTTTATTAGTGTCAAAAATTTTGATGTCTAGGTCAAAAGGTATCTTGTAGATGAAGTTACAGGTAGTTGTGTCACCTCTTTGGAATTCATAAAAATATTTGTGTATTCTAAAAATAACTTTTAGTTCTCTTGTAGCACATACCAAGGATATTATCAAAGATACATGCCACCCATGGGTGAATTTGGATTCCTATCATGATACCTTATGTAATGGTTGGGGTGAAATTTATAATTTTAAACTTTACCATTACCTATAATGTCTTTCTTGGATGACCTTTGACTCATTGCATGAGGGCCATCAATTATTTTGCATGTCAATGTGTAAAATTTATAGAGTTATCTAAAAAATTCAAGGTGATACCAACCCTTGGAATTATGATTTTTTTCAAAAACATAGAATTATCAATATTTAAAATTTTCCATCGACTTAGAGGTTATAGTGGTCACCTTAAACTTATGGGAAATATTCCACCCAAACTTCTTGATTTAGATGATGATGAACCTAATGAGATCAAACTTAACATAATTTTATTTGATCTTCCTCTTGGTATCATCAATCAATTTAATATGACCGTAAACCCCTATTTTCATCATAGGGGAACTGATGAGACACTTGTGACAATCATTATTTTTTAATAAGTCCCTTATGATAACTCCTTTTAGTGACATTGTGGTTGAATCCCTTAATGTGGATCTCACCACTTCTAATAATTATGATGGTTATAAGTTGGATGATCTATTTTTTTTAATATATTGTCAAATAAAACATACAAAACTTATTTGGTATAAACCATCTCTTCAAGAATTTCATGACCAAGCATCCTTAAAATCTAACATTAAAATTATTACTCTTTCTTGTTCGATCATGCATGATTATTCACTTCCTTTAGATATTATTAGTAGCATATATGACAATCATAATACTGATTCAGTTCCTTTTATTTTTAATATTGGTAAAGTTGGGTTTTTAAGTAGGGACCTAACCTTGTAAAAAAGCCAATAGGCTAGGGATAGAGACCAAGTTTAAAAATATGCTTGGTACAAAAGAGAAAAGATACATAAAATAGTAAAAACACAACTCAAAAGTAGTAAAGAGATGGCAAAGGAAACACACAACTAGAAAAATAATTGAGCATAGTCAGTTGTCCAACTGACCATTTTTAGTAAGCTCCTTGTATAATTTAGATAGTGTGTCCTCCTCTTCCCCAACAATGTCATTCATCTTCTTATTAGTCTTGGATATCTTTGAGTCATCACCCTTTCTCTTTGATAATAACTTGAGCATATCCATGGTTTATAAACTTCTAATAACCATGAGTCGGCTGTAGTTTCCTTTTGTTAGGTCTCCCAATATGCATAATATTTTCCCTCCCTATATGTTGTATTCAACACCATGCCCATTGACACTAAGGTTTTCAATGGAAGAGTTAGGATGTCATCAATCAACACAGTTTTTTTCATTTCATAATGCCTTGGGACATATGATCTAGAATTGTAGAGCATGTAAGATAAATTTATAGCATAAAAATTTACAAATATGAGCTCAATTTATAGATAGTATTCCACTATGTGCCTCTTCCCCACCTATGTAATTTTATGATTTTTATGGGATTATTGATCATTATACGAATAATTTTCAAGACCTTCAGTAATATTTGGGTGTTATTTTTTGGAGGCCATAACATTTCTTTTTCAGTTGGATATGCCTCCTAAAAATACACTTCCCATATGCATCCCCAAGAATGGAGAGCATTATTATCTTTATCATGAGTGTTATACCCATTTGTATAAATAAGAGTAGAGCACTTCAACAAGATTCAGAGATGCCTCATAATAAGGTGGCACACTATTCTCCTTATTATGATACATCATTACTAAATACAAATCCTACATACATCCCCAATAAAGGGGAGTATTATTTTATTTGGTGTGATTCTTATTGGATATTTTAGCCAACAAGAGGCCTCAAGCACCAGTATATGAAGAAGGGAAAACTTTTTGTAGAACCATCTAGATAGATTCACCTATAGGTATCTTCATGGTGTCCATATTATAGGCATATAATTGTGCTTAAGTTTAAATATAAAACATGATAATGATGAACAATTTTTTTATAGATTGGCAGAGCCTCTAAGTAGTATTCAAGCACAAAACAAAGATGACAGAGTTGTAGGCCATTCAATTGTGGAGAGGTTTTAGACTATGAAGATGATACAGGTAGGGTAAAATAAACTAAGGACATGTAATGATTTTTCAATGCATAGGGGAAATGTTGCAGGTTCTATTATTTCTAAAGGGCTAAGTAAGAAATGAAAAAATACTTAGTATATTTTTAAAACACAACCTTCACACTTTTTGGTAAGGAGAATAAACTTTGAATTTTTTCTCAAAAGATGAGTCAGATATTTTGTGTGAAGGAAAGTCTGTATAAATCTTGAAGACGTTGCAAGATTTGTCTAAGTGTTTTACTCTTCGAGAAAAGTGTGTCGCGACTAGTTAGAACTTTTGCAATGATAATTTTTTTAAAGGCTTTATGTCTTTAGAATTATTACGATGATAATTTTCATGAAGGATTTAGGTCTTCAAAATAATTATTTCAACAAAATTCAAGACAAAAGATGTGACAATGAAAGTCATGAAGAAGAGAGAAAGACTCATTTTCATAAGAATTGTGTCAGAAATTTTGCATGAAAGTTGTAGGAAAAACTTACAATTTTTTTTTTCTAAATCTTATATGAATCCCAAATAAATATTCAAGTATTATGGTTTTTATAAAAAATGTTACTAAGGCTAGTCAGAACTCTTGCAAGAAAAAATCTTTTGAAGACTAAGGTTGTGAAAGCTAAGGCCTGACAAAACTTACAAATACTAAGTTTAGAACAAAAGTTACAAATTTTTTTTGAAGACTTGGGTCTTCAGAAAAAATGTCATGACAATAAAATTTGTGAATAATCTAAAGTAAAATTCATGAAGAATGGAAAATAAGCTTGCATTTTTGCAAGAATTGTGTTAAATTTTTTGCACAAGAGCTTAGTAACAAAAATTGAAAATATCATGAATAAATAAAAGTTTCAAAGGCCTAAATTTGAGTGATATGCATAAAGAAAAAAATATTGAGAAGATACCATGTTGCCTAGATGATAGGCCCATAATGTATAGCTCGATTGGGGATTCGAAGGAAGTGACAATAATTTTTGGCATGCTTGGTGGGACAAAAATTTCATCTATTGTAATTTTTTTTTGGTGTTTTCCTTAAACATATCAGTATTTGGAGGCATTTACATAAACACCAATGGTGACTCCAAATTATATATAACTAGTTTAAGTAGTCCAAGTGCTTAAAGATCATCAATTGGTACGTATTTTCATCCTTTATTTTATGAAAATGCAATTTTTATACCCCCATATCCATCATATCAAGATGAGAACTTTTATGGCTTAACTTCAAGTAGCCTTGAACCAAAAATATACTAGTATTCCCATGACATTTACCCCCCTTACACCCATGCTCATGTTTCTAATCAACCTTGCAAAGCCATGTTATTTTTAATCAACTTGAAAAAAGTATCAAATAAATTAGACTTGAATTTGAGAGATAATGTATGGGGAATGATAGATAAAGGGAATAAATAGGCACCAAGAAGAACTTGCATATTAGGCTTATATCCACCAACAAAAGGTAGGGTCATGGGAGAGATATAATGAAGAATGCCTAGTTAATTAAAATGAGGCTACAAAATAACAAATGCATCATCTACCCATGAGAGTACAAGGAATTGAATACAAACCTCAATTGATTCCTCCTATCCCTATTTTTAGACAAGGTAGTTTAAATGAGTCTACTTGATTCAAAATTCCAAGCTTTATGACTCCCAACCATCTAAAAGAGCCTATGCTTGTGCAAAATGCACTTGTTCTTCTTCAAGAACCTCAAAAATTTTAATCATGAAGGCCTTCTTGGACCACTCCTTACACACCAATCCAAAATTATCAAGATGAAATGGTTGTAAAAGTCAAACCAAGGAAGTTTTCAAGTTTCAAAAACCCTTCACCCACCCCTCAAATCGGAATTGTTCATAAATATTAGGACATATCAAAATTTGAGAGGTTGATTGCTGAGTGAAAGGAGAATAATGAAGAAACCTTAGCACAAACATCTTTTACTCTTCCCCAAGAACTCCTAAATATGACCATTACCCACAAATTCCCATGTTTTAAGAGTGAATCTTCAACCCCAAAGCCATTTCAAGAGTATCCCATAATGCCCTATATTCCTATTCCACCAAGTGGACCTTCTTGCCCTCCCACCATCTCCTTTTTTCAAGGAGGACCAATTATATGGAAAGTAAGTGAATATCATCCAAGGGAAAAAGAGAGTGTTTTAAGTGAATGTGATGAGGAAATAATCATTGACATTCCTCATTATACCATCAGATCATACTTGAGATAAAAGGAAAATAATTAGTGTTTTTGGCTTACTCTTAATGAAGAGGAAGCTAAGCTTGAAGTAAGAGACATAAACTCTCATGGTTAAGAGAAGGTTGTGAAGAGTTTTTTAGCCCTCATGGAAAGTACTATTTTGCGTACATGTTATTTTGAAGAAATTACTGATAGAATTATAGCAAGTGGTTTATCTAAGTCTTTTGAGGAGGATACCCAAAGCAATCACTATTTACAATTGGAAGCACACATTGTTTCAAACTTGATGGGCATAGTAAACACTATGAGAATGATAATACTGAAGATGAAGACATCAACATGTTTGAGGAACTACCACTTGGTGTGATGGAGGAAGAGCTTGAGAGTGAATAAAACATCTAGAAGGAACATGTGATTCAAGAAATGAGACACTACTCATCATAAGATTATTGTACCATATGAAATGGATCCTAATGATTCATTTGAATGGGCTAAGGGCTACTTTGAGTTTCAAAGACAGTAAAAAAGGTATGAAATTTAGTTCCTTCTCCATTGTTAATGTGGACACCTCCATACTAGCTCCCATGAAGCCAAAAGAGTGTTTAAATGAGCCAAAATTAAGTGAGAGACAACTATAGGACTTATTTGAGGTCCTATAAATAGGTTATATTTCTCTAAAAGGGAACTATAATCTAACATTAAACCACAAGTGTATTCCTTTAATCCTATCATCCTAAGAGTTCGGTTCATTTGATATTGATTTGTTTGATTATCAACTCCTTGATAAATTTTCAATCCTTGAAAAGGATGACACCCCTAAAGTGAGTAAAGTGAAGGATTAAATGAATTTTTAATGGTTACTAGTAAGCAAAAGGTAGACCTTGATGAAACAAATTAACTATTGTATCATGACTCCATTAAGGAGTTTGAAGTCCTTAGCAGGTCTACAGTTCCTAAGGAGAAGGATAAGAATGCTACTAAAGTTTTCTTCCCTCTAAGTGACCAAGGAAAGGACATCAATGAAGAGGGAAAACAATACCTTGAAATCCTTCAAGATATTGATAATCTTTTTAGGCCTATATCTCCTAGTGAAGACATTGCTAAAGTGGTTGCCAAGATTGGAGAACATGCTCAAGAAGATGATGATAAAAACATATCTCAATAAGACCCTGATGAATCTTAGGAAAAGTATTTGGATCTCCTTGAGTAGCTTGGGTAGATTACAACAGTTGACAATCAAAATG
This sequence comes from Torreya grandis, assembly GCA_037957365.1. Lineage (NCBI taxonomy): Eukaryota > Viridiplantae > Streptophyta > Pinopsida > Cupressales > Taxaceae > Torreya > Torreya grandis. The sequence continues at coordinate 57,338 of JARHVA010009109.1, forward strand.
ACATCCCATAAAGATGTCATAGAAGACCAAGAATAGTGTCTCAGTGAGCCATTATAAGTTGAGGTTGTAATTGTCTCTATAAATTAGAATATAATCAATTTTGAAGGAACTTTCAATATGGAAGAACATCATGAGGTGAATATCAAACCATAAGAGTAGTCTCTATTTTTAGGAGATATGTTTGCTTTAGCTGATCCATTTGGAGACAAACCAAGGAGGTTGAAACTCAAAAAAAGAGCTGATCTAACAAGAATGACACCCAAATAGTATCTTGTTCCTCATATATATCAATCACATGGAGAATAAATAAGAGGTTTTTGATTTGATCCAGGTGGAATGAAGGTATTTTTAGTCTTGTATATAGTAGATTAGTCTCTGCTTTCTCCAAGTGATTCTAGTACATGTTTGTTTAGTTGTTTGTTGCTTCTCTTTTCCCTAAATGTCTCTTAGCATAGTGTGTGTATCTTGATTTGTTGTGTGTGTGTGTGTGGGTGTGGGTGTGTGTATGTTGGGAGGTATATTCATCTATTCATTTTTTTTTTAAAGGATAATGTCATGTTCAAGTTTAATTTGGTCTTTGAGGGATGTTTAAGGCCACTAGTTTAAATGTTTAGCAGGCAAACTATCTCTAGAAAGTTGCTAAATTATTGGTTATTTTAACCAAAAAGAGGCCTTGGGCAACTTTATACAAAGAGGGGTACATTTTTTATAGAACCATATAGATAGATTCACCTATAAGCATCTTTATGGTGTTTATATTGCATGCATAAAAGTGTGCTCAATTTTTAATTTAGAGCATGAGAAAGGTGAACACGGTCTCTATAAGTTGTGTTTACAAAACTCTAGGTAGTCTTCCACCTAAAGATGGTAGAAATGAAGGCCATTGAGTTGTGGATGGGTTTTATAATATTAAGATTATACTTGAAGGGAAAAATGAACCAAAAACATGTAGTGATTTTTCAATGCATAGGGGAAATGTTGCAGGTTCTATTATTTCCAAAGGGCTAAGTCAGAAATGCAAAAAGACTTAGCATATTTTCAAAAGATAGCCTTTATAATTTTTGGAAAGGAGTATTAATAGTCTTCACATTTTTTGTGAAAATACGAGTAAGATATTTTACGTAAATGAGATTTTTCATAAAGCCCAAAGACTTCGTAAGATTTGTCTAAGTATTTTACTCTTCGAAAAAAGTGTGTCGCAACTAGTTGAAAATTTTGTAACAATAATTTTCATGAAAGCTTTAGGTCTTCAGAATAATTATTATGATGATAATTTCCATGAAAGATTTAGGTCTTCATAATAATTAATTTTAAAAAATTTATGACAAAATACTTGACAATAAAAGTCATGAAGAAGAGAGAAAGACTCATTTTTGTGAGAATTGTGTCAAAAATTTTGCATGAAAACTGTAGGTAAAACTTGAAAAAAACAAAAGTTCCTAAGCCTATCAGAAGCTCGAAGAAATATTCACAAGAATTTTCAAGTTTTTTGGTTTTTGGAAAAAATGTTGTGAAGGCTAGTTAGAACTCTTATAAGAACAAATCTTCTGAAGACTAAGGTTATAAAAGCTAAGCCTCGACAAAACTTACAAAGACTAAATTTGGAACAAAAGTTTTGACAAAAAATGTGAAGACTTGGGTCTTTGGAAAAATTGTCATGACAAAAAAATCACAAATAATCCAAAGCAAAAGTCATGAAGAATGGAAACAAAGCTCACACTTTCACAAGAACTGTGTTAGAATGTTGACATGAGATCTTAGTAAAAAAAGTTGTGAAGACTAGGAAGAAATATAAGTCATGAAATCCTAAATATGAGTGATATGCATGAAGATAAAAGTATTGAGAAGCCACAACATAGCCCAAATTATGGGTCCACAATGTAGAGCCTGGCCAGGGACCTTCCCACTCCATAGGCAAGTGCAATTCTTATGAGAAACATATTTGTATTTTTTAGAGGCAGGGGAATTAGGATCTTCTATGACCATCACTTTATATTCATAGGAAGGGGGAAAAACCTACCCTTCAACCTGAATCACCTCTCAAGAGAGAATATTTTCTTCTTGTTTTAATTTATTCATAGTCAGAGGAGCAATACCCTCCTAATTATAACACCCCCACTTTTTATATTAAGTATATTCATAATTTTGTTCTTGTGTGTATTTTAGAGAAAATAGAAGATATCATGGTTAAGCCATGATACCAAATTCAACACAATATTTATGATGATACATGTAATGAGATTATAATAAATTTATGAGCAGTCATAAACTAACTATATAGCTCACATTTTCAAGTCTTGGATATTATTTCATATTTTAGGAGTTAATTATTTCTCGCTTTTTAATTTTTATTGTATCATATTATTTACTTATCAACACTTTATTATCTTTCCCTCTTGAGTTTATTTCTCCATTGAATATTTTTTATAACCTTTAATAACATGTTTTATAGTCTTTCCCTCTTGGGTTATTTAGACATTGACTCTTTTCAGAGTCTTTGGTAGATTAATTGCTACAGTCTTTCCCTCTTGGGTTTATTTGGCCATTGAACCCTTTTTAGAATATTTTGTATCTTATTTTTACTATCTCTCCCCTATTATATTTATCCTCTCCCCTCTTGAGGTTTACCATTATCTTTTCTTGTGATAGACCTATCATAGGTTTACATGGATTATCTAGTGACATTACTATCTTCCTTCATATTTCATCCCCTCATAGGATTATCCTATACTTTATTCATTTTTAATGTGAATTTTATTACATTATCATGTACATGTAAATCATTTTTATAATCCATAGTCTACCTAAAGTAAAACTATCCTTTCTTGTGATCAACTACTATCATGTCTTCATTATATCACCTTACATTTTATGGATCTTTCACAAACCCCATCTTTCCCTTTATTATCTTTCAATTGAGCCATAGTTGGGTAAAAATGAGATTTCACTCTCTTCTTAAGTCTAATGTTAGGAGAGTCTAAGCTTCTTCGTCCCTAGTTTCTCTTCTTTAATGCCATGTGTAAGATCTCTTGTGTTAGTCATATTTAGCACCCATTGTTGGTCTTCTGAATCCATATGGAGGAATAAAATTAAAAAAATAGATAAAAATTAAAAGTTAATATATAAAATTAAAATAAAACTAAAATGGAAATGGAAATTTGAAAAGGCAAAATATCTTTATATAGTCAACATCACACTAAAAGACATGATTATACAATTTAGCATAACCCCTATCCTAGTTGAAGCTCAAAATCCATATTTGGTTTCATGATATAACCAAGGTCCATTGGAGTGTGGTAGGATAGTAGGCCAAGATAGGAGGATTTACATATATATTACTAGTGCCACCTAATTTATTATACAAGTACCTAATCCTCGTAGTGATTAATGGCTCCACTGGGGTCCTACATAGTGAGAAAAACTTCATGGGAAGGTAGGATCCTTTTCAATTTTCATGCATATAGGCTTCATGGGATGATATTATACTTCACTAGTTAGCTGAATCTATACTCTTGTATAGACACCTAAATTTGGTATTAGACACTTTGAGAACATCAACTTTGGCACAATTTGACATCTTTGGACATTGCCTACACATTTGACACTTGAGTACACTTTCCCTCTATCTATCTACCCAATTGTTGTCTTGAAAAACCCTATTTACCATTACAAATATTCAAAATAAACCTAGTTTATATAAGAAACTTTTAGAATACCGAATAAATCATCTCCATATTTTATATCACTAACTTTCACTCCCTAGATAATACATGTAACAGTCGAATAGTTACAGTTACCACTAGTGTCTTAATCTATTTGCAGTGTATATTAACATTCAATAGATATTTTTAAAATTAGGATGTCTCCATTAGGTTAGCCTAGACACATTTCATGGGTTGGCCATAGTAGGAAATATAAAACTATATATACAAACCAATCCTAAGGTCATAATCATTTTGTCACTACTTGGAAACCATCTTGAGAAAATAATTAACACTCTCTCAAGACATTATCATAAAGACATACATATCTAAAAACCATCAAAGTAGCAGTCTTATAGTCAATTCTAAATACACATGTAGGTCAGAGTTGCATGGTGCCAAGTATAAAAATATAAACATTGCATTATATTATAGATTAATCATGATGTTGTACACACACAATTAAGTTGGAGAACTACATGTGATTTTAATCCTCTTTAGAGTATTGGAACATATAAAACACTCAATCACTCAAGGAGGAGTGGTTAGAGATATTCAACCTAGAATAATAATCCATTTTTAAGGGCCATATTGTGATGGAAATAACAATTAATGTTTGGACAAAATAAGAAGGGAAATAGAGACAAGTGCACATGACTGAATGTGAGTGCACACTCATAAAGAATCTAAAGGTGTAGGTGTAAGGGTTTATGAAGTTATATACCATCACATCTTACAAGTACATTTTTGGCAGAGCTAGGATAATATTAATCATTGAAAGGGTCATAGATTCATTAATAGTACCCAAATATGCTTTGAGTTACTATTTTAAGATCTGTGTAGTGATGAAGCATATATAGAGAATTTTCAAAATAGGTGACAAATTTTGTGAGTAACAAATTATATAAATAAGCTAAGTACATCTCTCCCCTCTTCCTTTGTCATTTACAAATATTCCAAGTGAAATATTAGTCCATCAAATCACAAATTCAAATTAGAGTATCATTGTTATATTTTTTTCAATCTGAACCTACCCTAATTTTAGTTTATTTAAATCATATTATTCACAAAATAAGTAAAATAATTTTCTAGGTGGGATTATCTAGATATTTGATGTCAAAATATCTTACCCCTATCCACTTGATTAGAGTGTCTTTCCTTATTTAAGGAGTTACACATAAAATTTGTGGTGCCTTGCCACCTTATTTTCTATTTTTCATTCCCAATATCCCCTTCAAGAATATTATTACTAGCTAATCACATCCCTCTTATTTATTATCCATTTTTCTATCTCTTTACTTTAGATTGGAATCTCAGAGCTCTCTTTATTGCATCTCTTAGATTTTCTATTTTTATGTTGAAAGATAAGACCTTTGGGAATACAACCATACCCTCCTCACAAATTTACATCACCTTCACATCCACATCATCTTCATCATATCAAGGATGGATTTTATGGTCATTTATTTTTACAAAACATTCTAGCATAAGAATTGGTTTGGTGATTACTCCTTTCTTTACTTCTAGTTTTTCACATCTCATGTTTGTCCTAGATTTTGTGTTATCTACTTACATTTCATGTTTGCAATCATTTCACACTTATCTTGTATGTCTTTTGTGTTGGGAGAATAAACCGGAAGCACACAATTTGATTACCAAACCAAGCAACTTAATATGCGGAAATTAACCAGATTCACCAAGTAACTAGAATTCAGAATAACACATGATATGAGAGACAATACACAAATTGTATTAACACTTTATACAGAAAAGAATACAATAAAGAAGATGCCACTTCTTCTCCACCACCTTACAGAGGTTTCCCACGCCTCAAGTGAACAGTAATTCTTCTCCCCAAAGCTCTCCCTCTCACAGGTCCCAACACCCAACTCAAATACAGAGTTGGTGTTCACCTCCCGTGCTCCACGCACACCACAAGTGCTCCACGCACTCCACAAGCACTCCACGTGCTCCACAAGTACTCAAGGTACTTCAAGTAGATCTCCCATGAATCTGTAACAACCTGCAATTCAACAGACCATACTTATGGAAGGAACTCCCTTGCCTTCCTCTTGCTCTATCCGAGTACACACCTGTACTCCAAGTAGATCCTGCCTAATACTGCTCCCTGTTGTGTTGCTGTCTATATGACCTTGCACACCTGCAAATCAAACAACGGTTCTACTCACCTGTGAACCTCGACCTTGCACACACATACACCTGTAGATCAACGATCTTACTTACCATGTAGATCTCCTATATAGGCCATGCAACTGTGACCAAGATCCTACACTCTTGAAGAACCCAGCTGGCTCTCCAATCCAGCACCAACACACCTGGTACTGAGGCACTAGGAGGAACGCACCATTGCTCTACCTCACACACAGAAGGAGCTTATAATTATGCTCTCTTACTCCCTAGCACACTTTTCCAATACAACCATGAGTCTATTATATAGATCTCATCCAAACAATGATTAGACATCTAATTACCATAATTAGATCCGCAGCTATGAGTCTAAAATTAGCACTCATCATGCAAACACTTGGTTCGTTAGCTCACTGCCCATAATTAGCTCGCAGTCGAACCACACAGGTGACCGACGTCGGTCCCTGTCTGCCTGGGGGTTTCCGACGCCGGCCGATATATGACCGACGTCGGTTGCCTTCCTGTCTTACCCTGCTGACGCCGGTTGGCCAGACCAACGCCAAACACTTCTGACACTTCGGCAACTCATTTCGCAACCTCCTCCATGCCTGCATCAGTGAAGCTTTTAGCTCCACAATCTTAACAATCTCCCACTTGGAGATAAACAGCTGCACTGTACCTGTACCTGTACTCCGTCTAATCTGTTTCCTGGTTTGTATTCCTCTTCAAGCTCCCACCTGAAGACAACCCACCACACATCCCGTGGTGTACCACCTGTCATCCGAATAACCTGCCACATCCAAACCTACAACACCTGTAGTGAAGTCCTGACCCTGCATAGCATGAATCCCTGCTGCCGGTCCCTCTCAAGTACCTGAGAATCCACTTCCCCGAATTGGCTCCTAACTCTCTGACAGCTCCCACTGCATGGGAATACTCAGGTCTATGCCAGACCTCATGTGATTTCGGACACTGTACCTGTCCAGCCCTTAGTGTGCTCCGGCTCTGCATCCTGAACCTCGCCAACACCTGATTCACATCAGCTCCCACTCGAGACAAAATCAACCTGTGATCTCCATGTCTCCCATGTCAAAGAATTCCGCTGCTCCAAACTCTTCATGACATGCCACTGAACTAATCTTACCCTTAGCTCAGCAAAACCCTGTATGTACAAACCTGCTAGCTAGCATACTATCCATATACAACAACAGAATGATGTCGCGACTCATCATCCCCCTGGTAAGACAAAACCACAGTAGTTACCCTGACATTGACTGAAGCCATGCTCCGTCCTCCACCTGTCAAAACCTGTACCACTGTCCTGCAGCTCCACAAGACCATATACCTGGTCTTCCGTCTCACGTATCTGTTCTCTCTATTCTTCTACTAAGGTATCCATTCATCTCTGTGCTTTCATACCTGCTGGCATCTCTACCAAAACACACCTGTCTGGTTCTCCTCCAAGGAATCACATCCTCATCCATGCCAAGCTCACACCTGTTTCCTGGATCCTACCTGCTCTACAATTAGCAACATGTATAAAGAAGAGGAACAATGAATTTGAGGGCCTACTTATGCCTTCAGTCCTCCATATGGGTGTTTGAGACTCCTTGACAAAATGCTGTCCACCCAAAATTCGTTACAGTGACCGACCTCGGTCACTCCACAGTCTGCATCCGACCGACGTCGGTTCAATGCGTCTGTATCTGACTACCAACCTGCCTGCGCTAGTGTCCTTGCTGTCGACGTCGGTCCTCTGACCGACATCGGTCTTACATACTGCTGACGTCGGTCTTACCCTGCCCGACATCGCCGGCTTCGGTCTGCACATGACCGACGTCGGCACCTGTCTGTTCGACGCCGGTTCCTCCTGACTGACATCGGTACTTGTGTTCACCTGTGAGTGATGACTTTTTACCCGCGAGCTTCTTTGAATCAAAACCCATGTCCAAACTGCCCTGCTCAGAAGTATCCAGCCATATCCACTGGGTTCTGTCCGCCATCTCCTCCATAAACACCAAGGCTTTCCAGTTCTTAAGCCTGTCAAATATATCTATCTTCCGCTTAAGAACATGCATCTCCTTCCTGCTCATGTGACCAAGCCTACGAAGCCACGTCTCCGCAACAAAAGAAGAATCAGTAATATAAACAAGTAGATAAAGGATACCTATTTTCTTACCACCAGCTAATTCAAGTGCATCCGCTGTGAGAGTTCTTGTGCATCTCTCATCACCCAATCTTTCTGAAGAAATTAGCCATATCTCCAAACCTGGGACCTGCATGATCTTCATCAACACCTGTGTGTTGGCCGCCTGCAATTTCAGCTTCACTTCCCCTTTGCCAATCCTTTGGCAAGGCTCACCAGCTCCTCTACCTGGAACTGCATGGAAAGAGGCAACCGAATCTTTTATCCAAGATTCAACTTTATCCAAGAAACCTCCAAGAACATCCTGTGCAATAACACCTGCAACATCTGCTTCTTCAGTTTCTTCATGCTGATCTGCTACCAACCAACAATAATCTTTTACCTGCTCTTTCTTTCCATAGGACCGTGAGTGACCATCTGTGCTTTTCAACTCCTCCATTCTTAGCTTACTTTGATCTGCTGTTGCTCTACTCCCACTCGATCAGAAACCCCTGAGAGTGCCCTGTAACCAAACACAAAACCTGCTTCCTCCAACCTTAGCTCTGATACCACTTGTTGGTATCAAGCTATGAGCCAACAACCTTGCTCTGATACCACTTGTTGGGAGGATAAACCGGAAGCACACAATTTGATTACCAAACCAAGCAACTTAATATGCGGAAATTAACCAGATTCACCAAGTAACTAGAATTCAGAATAACACATGATATGAGAGACAATACACAAATTGTATTAACACTTTATACAGAAAAGAATACAATAAAGAAGATGCCACTTCTTCTCCACCACCTTACAGAGGTTTCCCACGCCTCAAGTGAACAGTAATTCTTCTCCCCAAAGCTCTCCCTCTCACAGGTCCCAACACCCAACTCAAATACAGAGTTGGTGTTCACCTCCCGTGCTCCACGCACACCACAAGTGCTCCACGCACTCCACAAGCACTCCACGTGCTCCACAAGTACTCAAGGTACTTCAAGTAGATCTCCCATGAATCTGCAAAAACCTGCAATTCAACAGACCATACTTATGGAAGGAACTCCCTTGCCTTCCTCTTGCTCTATCCGAGTACACACCTGTACTCCAAGTAGATCCTGCCTGATACTGCTCCCTGTTGTGTTGCTGTCTATATGACCTTGCACACCTGCAAATCAAACAACGGTTCTGCTCACCTGTGAACCTCGACCTTGCACACACATACACCTGCAGATCAACGATCTTACTTACCATGTAGATCTCCTATATAGGCCATGCAACTGTGACCAAGATCCTACACTCTTGAAGAACCCAGCTGGCTCTCCAATCCAGCACCAACACACCTGGTACTGAGGCACTAGGAGGAACACACCATTGCTCTACCTCACACATAGAAGGAGCTTATAATTATGCTCTCTTACTCCCTAGCACACTTTTCCAATACAACCATGAGTCTATTATATAGATCTCATTCAAACAATGATTAGACATCTAATTACCATAATTAGATCCGCAGCTATGAGTCTAAAATTAGCACTCATCATGCAAACACTTGGTTCGTTAGCTCATTGCCCGTAATTAGCTCGTAGTCGAACCACACAGGTGACCGACGTCGGTCCCTGTCTGCCTGGGGGTCGCCGACGCCGGCCGATATATGACCGACGTCGGTTGCCTTCCTGTCTTACCCTGCCGACGCCGGTTGGCCAGACCAATGCCAAACACTTCTGACACTTCGGCAACTCATTCTGCAACCTCCTCCATGCCTGCATCAGTGAAGCTTTTAGCTCCACAATCCTAACATTTTGTGTACCTTAGGTTTATTTTATCTACTTTCATTAGATGTTTTATGATAATTTTAAGATATTTTTATGGATTAAATGTCCTTTGTTTGATTTAAATTAATTTTCTATTTACTTTACATTGGATATTATGTTAACTTTTGTTTTCACATATTTTGTTTTCTAGATTATTTTTATTTTACTTATATTTGATGTTCATGTATCCTAGATTTCATTTATCTACTTACATTGGATATTTTTATTAGCCATCACTTTATTTACACATCTTATGTTTGTTTTAGATTTATTTTAATATTTGTAGAGAAGATACAATCTATTTTTATATGTTAGATTGAGGATTTATCCTACAACCTGTGAGGATATACCCTAGGAGGCAACCACCTAACATATAGACCATATGATCCTTCATTTAATTGTTAGCCCAAGGATGTATACCTTTATAAGGGGTTTGCATTGTAATGCAACACTACATTACATAGAATACTAAGAAGGTTAATGCACACTATTTAGGAAATAAGCACACTTACATGAATTAAATTTTAGGAAATAAAATAAAGTAAAAGAAATTACAAGAATTAAATTGCTAATCTATGTTTGGAAGCTTTGCACATGGTGATGTAGGAACACCATCTCCAATTTTGTAAATATGCTTTATAAATAATGTTAATGTGTAGTTTTTAGGGTCTCAAAGGGTGTATTTGAAAATAAATAATATTTATTAGGCTTCATCCTAATTGGTATTAGCTTGTAATCCCTTTCCCTCTCAAAATGTATTCAAACTTGTAAGGGCATGTCACGTCCTTTAGGGGGAGTTTTTATTTGTGAAAGTCCAATTCTCACCCAAGAAGGAATGTGAAGGTGGTGATGAGTTAAGTGATAGAGATAATAACCATTTTGTATGAAGAAACTTCACGATTCATCCAAACTTTAGTTATTCTTGTTGACAACAAACAAATCTAAGTTTGAAAAAGATGTCTTAGAGATATGGTTCATACTGTGAAGTTAGGAAAGTAATACAAATATAAAGCTATTGTAATAAAATATTTGAAAGAGGAGAAGTAAGAAGGATAAATGGACTTTGATATATGTCTCTTAGACCTAGAATAAGCATGTAGATGAGAAAATAGGAAAGAATAAGGCCTTTAGGCCTATTTGTTTATATGTTTGTAGTAGGGATGTATGTAAAGATTTGAAGATTGTTAATAAAGGAAAGGTGTTATTTATAAGGATAATAAAGGTTATAAATATGCATCAACAAGTTTGTACAAGAATTTTGTGTCGTTTCAAACTAAGAAAGGGTAAAATTTATGTGATTTTGGATGAATGAAGATAAAATAATTATTGAAAAGGTAAGACATAAGGCTATAAGATTTATTTAGTCCTTTTCTAATATATGATCAATGCAAATTTATCCATTTTATTTTTATCACTCTTTCAGGTTCAAGAATAAAATTACGATTTTATACAATTATATATTTACTCATAGTTCAAGAAATCGAAATCCTAACATTACATGTTTCTTTCAAATTCTTTAATATAAACTAGTTAAATAAATCTCATTTGAAAATACCCTAAGACAAGACTTTTCTTATGTAATGTAGAGGTTGCAAATCCAAATTGGATTTTAAATAGTTTCAATTAATTTTTGTGTTTATAAAAATACCTAATAGGATCATAATATAATTAGAAAGTGTCTACCGGATTCTGTTGAGTCACCTATGCGGCCAAATCTCTTTGCTCATAAAATGGTCACACCTCTTTGCTTATTATGTTAGTGGATTATGTAGTGGTTCATTGTAGTTGTGAAGTACCTTTAAAATATTGTCTAAGTTCTTGAATTATATAATATGAATTCAAATATCCCAATTTATTCTTGATATTGGCTTCCAAAATTTGGCTAAGTGTTAACTATTGTATGAGATACCCTTGGAAAGTTTGAGAGTGGAATAAAAGAGCCTAAAACATCCATTATATTTTATTCTTAAAAGAGGAGTCTAATCAGGTTAATAAAAGATAATAACATTTTATCTTTTGGACATAAAAAGGTTCGATTCATTCCATCTGAAGATGGGTGTTTCATTTTAAAATTTGAATTTTCCTTGAGACTTGGGATATGGTAATCTCTGTAATTGTTATGAAATGTAGGGCAACATTTGAGTAAATATTGGAGGGCTTAGTAAATGATCAGAAGTATTATGGTATGTGATTTTTCTTTCTTTGAGTGATTTAAAACTATCAATTTATGGTCTAAGGTCTGTATAGACATGTAGATGTAGTGTTTTGTATATTTATCTATTCCATGAATAAGGTAAAATTTTGATTTTTATTCAAGACTATATGAAATAAGTTTGAGAGTGGAATTGTGTTGTAAAATACATGTATATGAGAGGTTAAGAGTCTTTATATTAAAGAGAATATTGTCAAAGTGAAATACTTAGAGTGAATTAGAGGACTGACTAAAAGGTATGTAAAATAGGTGTCAATCCTATTGAGAAGTTTGAGTTAATTATTAGACATGGATTAGAAGTTTAGAGAATTAGAGTATTTGAGTCTAAAAATAAAGATATTCAAAGACCCACTAATTTTTTGAATATTCTTATTAGTCTTGTAAAGACCAATAATAAGAGAATAACTAGATTTTTAGAATTAGTATAGCAGACCTATAAGAGAGAGTGAAAGTGATAGCAAACATGAGGAATATATATGAAGAGAGTTTTTATACTTTAGATGAATGAGGCTTAATAGTTTGAATCTTAAGCTTGGATATGTGAATTAAAGTGTAATATTGTCATCAATTTTCGGTATCAGAGCATAGAAGCTATTGGGAAAAAGTATGGAGTTGTGAAATATTTTTAAAGATAATGAGATTGTGTAGGTGTAGATTATAATAATAAAAGAATTTATTGCAAGAAAAGTGAAGAAAAGAGAAATTTTATATGGTTTAGTAGTCTTAAGCCTAGTAAGACTTGAAGGAAAAGATCTCAGTGAAGCTCCATAGATAGTTCCTGTTAGCCATTGTTGGCCCACATACCAAACTTGCCTGAATGTAGTATAGTTTCTTGAGGATCAAGGATTAAACAAATTTTTGGATGGAATGAGTGGTCCAGGGATCACTTTCAGTGTGCAAAGCTTTTGAAAAACTTTAAGTTAACTTAAAGTGTATTTTGCCAATTTTTGAGGGATAGGTCTGTAGATCAAAGAGGAAGGTTTCTGGGAAGGTTTCATTGTGATCAAAGCAGTTCAAGGTTAGGGATAGGTTGAAAAAGACTTAGAAGATCATTCAAGACTTAGAAGATCAAGTAGCAATTCCAAGAATAGGTCCAAAAGAGCCTTCAGGCTTTAAAAAGGCCAAGTTCAAAATAGTTTTTGGCTAAGTCCTTAGGAAATATTTCAGGATTTCTTTTTGCTAAGTTCAGTTCTTTCAGACCTTCTAGTGCTCATATTTCCTTCGGGAAAATTGTTTTGGGTTTTTTGGCTAAATGTTGTAAATTCTTTTAGACATTTTTTCCAAAAAAAAAATTCCAATGTGTAAATTATTTCAGACATTTTGTCTGTAATAAATACCCGATGCAAAAGTTTTGAACAAGTGAATCCTTTTGGGGGAATTATTTTGCAATAATTTACTCAAAGACATGATTGTATTGACCAAATTATTTAGAAAAAAATTGATCCAACAAAGTAATGAAAAGTATGCAAACATCAATTTCAGGCTACAACAAATAGCCATTTGAATTTAAATGATCAAATACATTTACACGAGTATCAATTTTAAGTCAAGGCAAATGACCATTGGGTTTTAAAATATATAGTAATGGTCACATGAATGTCAAAAAAATTCATGCATATATCAAATACAGGCACACAAATGCCAAAGTAAAGCCCTATGAAGTAACAATTTGATTTTAGATGGTAGGATCAATGGTCAACATTCAATCATCTAGAAGATCCAACAGTGAGCAGTGACTAACATGATAGTGGGTCTAGGTAGATCTAATGGCTCACATTCAATCACATATTCAAATCTAACAATGAGTGGAGGGTCAAAAGGGTCAACAAATCTCAAAGACAAATGCATGAATGATAAATGGAAAAATCTCTTTAGACTGGTATAAGATTAAAGGTCTACATTAATTCATACCCAACATATCTGATAGTGTGAGATGGGTCAATATGTAAATGGTTTAAGTCAATTTTTGATGGCCAATCAAACAAAGGTGAGTTCGAGTAGCTTTTAATAGAGGTTGACTAAGTAGTCTTCGACCCAAGAAAATATATTGAAAGATCAAGCTCTACTATTGACACTCAGTAGAGGTGAGATAGGTCCTTTTAAGGCCTAGAATAGACCAAGGGTTGGTGACTATTGTCAAAGTAAGATCAAATAGATGGTGAGCTCCATCTTATTAACATGATAACTATAGGAAAATCAATACATGACATTGGTTTCAATATATAAGAGTGACTTTGCTAAGATATTTTCTTAGGGGCAAATGTGTGATTATGGGGACCTTCTTGTCCTTTGACATGGTCATTTCCATTACAAACAGATATTTGCAACCACCCAAGGTAGACCAAGCATAGATCTATTAGTTTCAAGGTATGAAAATTTGGTCCTCCTAGGTAGATCAAATAAAGATGGTGTAGAGTCCATGGAAGTGACCTAGTGGTTGGATAAAGATCAATGGAGCATTCAATTTTTTTATAAGGACCTTCCTTCTTGATAAGATCATGAATCAACATCCTCTAGTTGATGCTAATCCATCGAGGGTGGTTGGGCCTCACTCAAATTTTTAGATGTACATAGCTCCCTCTCTTTCCTTCCTTTTTTTTTTATATAAATATAGGCTTCCAAGCCTTGAAATGGATCCCTCTCTTTTGGTAAGACTATACTCTACCAAGATTTGTATTATAACACCTATTTCATGTAATAAAAGACTAGATTCCTTAATTTTATAGCTAAATTGAAGTGTGTCTTATGAGTTCATTGATTGGTTAAGTGAATGTATGATTTTCTTGCCTCTATCTGAATTTTATCAGCTTTAATAATTGCTTTAACAATCCTCACAGGTCATTCTAAGTGCAATATATGGTCTATTGGTCAGTTGTGGAAGTATATAACTACCCTCCCATAATAGATTAATAGTTGGTTCATGCCTTTTTGTGAAATACTGATGTGAGTGATTTTATGCAGTCTTGAATGCATCCTATAGTGTGTGTTGTGTGAGTATGAGTGATCAAATCATTGGTGCATCACCTCTTTTACATGATTTCATAAGTTATTGTTAAAATATCTCTCTCTTTTCCAATCAAATGCTATTTTAGGTTTATTATAGGTGATAGATCTAGAAGGAAGCTGGCCTTCTCTAGAGGTTTGATCCAATCTTCAGGTTACCCAAGACATAAGATCAGTCCCATGTCAAACTAGATTTGAGTAGAGGACCTGAACAATCCCCTTCTCATCTAAGGTGCAAATCTAGAATAATAATTTTGTCACGCCCGGTGGGATATTTTACTTGGTGTAGTTGAAGTTTGGAGCTAAAAAAAAGTATTTACAGTAGGAGGAGACATCCACCATCATCAGAAGCTAAATATTCTTAAAGTTGTAGAGTTCCAAAAAACATTCTCATGCCAAAGGTTACAATAGGTCAACAAGTGAAAGTATTTCCTTTGAATTCATTGAGATGTCTTCTACTTCTTATAAAAAATCAAGATTCATTAGCACAAGACGTTATCCTCCAAAGTAAAATTCATCATTTGGTAAACATATTATTTTAGTCCAAGCTATTATCCCCATTACCCAAATTACCTTTTTCCAAATGGTGATCAAGAATCAAGTGTTTGGTCCATTCAATAGGGGTAGTCCCCTCAATTTGGCCCATTTTGATGACATTCCTGTGTCTATCCTTAAGATTATCCATTTTTCTTAGGAGAATGGGATAAAAAAACCATTAGGTCACATTCAAGATGTTATCAACCTTTGTTCTGTTCATAATGTTACTCAAGATAATGTGGCTATAAGACTGCTTGCTACCTCCTTGAAAGGAAAACCCTTATAGTGGTATATAAATTTGCCTTTGAACACCATTGCCACCTAGGATGATTTAGGTATAGCCTTAGTCAAATAGTTTGAAGATAAATATGATCACCTATCTTTAGTTGAATAGTTGAATACTATAAAGAGGTACCCCCATTAATTCATATCTAATTTTAACCTCAGATTCTAAAAGACATGGACTAGGATACCTGCATTGGTTAGACCATCCCCATAATATGCCTTATTATACTATCTAAAAGCTCTTAATTCATATATTAGTGTGATGATACAATCCACAGGTGGTAATACCTTGCCAAATGCATATGAGATTATAATAAAAGTGGAGAATATCTTGATACAAGCTAGTAAGCTTTCTCCAAGGCCTCCAATTCCTATATTCCCAGAATTGTAATAGACTCCACCTCCTTAAGTTCTTCACATCCCATATTTAGCTCCTATTCCATCTCCTAAAGCCCAAATTGTATCCCCTTCTACTCAATCACATATATATGGAGATATGAAAAGTCTATTATAATCCTTTGGGAATGAGATAGTTCAACTCAAAAGACAACAATACCAAGTTAGGCCTTATCAACAGTAGAATCAAATCTCTTATCAATAGAATCAAAGGCCTCCATATCAAGGTTTAAGAAAAAATAAACCACCTTATCAATCACAAGGAGCCATAGTTACAACTAAAACATATGCATCTCTTGATCCTAATGCACCTTCCATTCAAAATCCATTATTTTGAGACCTCCTCAAAATAACTTGATGCAAGAGTCAAGTTGGTATCCATTTGATCCCAGTGATACTCAAAACTAATCCTTGGTATCATAGAACATTACTATAACATAGATGACACAAGAAGATATCTTCAAGAAGGGTAGTATCAAGAGACAAATTTGTCACCCCAAAGAGAGTCTCAATAAGATCAAAGGCAACCTGATGCCATTAATGTAAATTGGCAACTGGATGATCAAGCTATATTCAATCAAATTGGTGAGACTGGCATAAGTGGTTAAGTTGATGCTCTGACTAGAGCTAAAAGAAGAGTTGTTGAGGAACCTCAAGATGTGAACAATGCTTCAAGTGCTCATAATATTACTTTAAAGAGTATCAAAGATCAACTTGCTACCCCTACAACACATAAAAAATAGAATGTAGCGGCTAAGAAGGTCCCTCAAATACCTCTAGTCTATGAACTACAAGTGGTTTAAAAGACGTACTAAAGGTTAGTGGAGCTCAATTTAACATAATATATCAGATGAATAAATATAATGTCAGCATTATCATGTAGGATTTCATTTATATTTTAAGATAAAAGGATATGATCATCTAAGATCTTTTAGCTCTAACTTATCTCCAAAACTAGTTGAGAAACAAGGTGTTGTCCTAACTAATGTAGACCAATCAATCAAGAAATAAGTAAAATAGGTACAAAAGATGGTGAAGGTAGACAAATATGAAGTAAAATCAAGGAAAAAATCCTCCCTTCTACCTTTATTTGATAGTTGGTGACTACATAGTTCATAACTGTATGGTGCATCGTGGAGCTAGTAGCACTGTCATGCCTAAGAAAATTGTAGATAGGCTCGGTCTTGTCTATGAAACAAAGACTAAAATGGGTCACAAAAAAAGACAATAAACATCATCAAAGATATAAATTTGACACTACACGCTTGCCCCAATGTTACCATTCAACAAGATGTGGTTATGGTGGACTTGCCTCCTTATTTTGCTATGTGTCTTTCAAGGGACTTTATCTCAAAGATTAGAGGATATTTATCAGCTAATTAGACATATTTAATATCTATAACTAGATATGGTATTAAGATAATAATATATTTTTAACCTATTACACATTTCTATTTGGAGCCATATATGCCAAGTATTATGAATACTAATTGTATCATCTCAAATGAGGTGTTAGAAACTAATAAAGAAGAAACCGAGTCACCTTTAGATGGAGTTATAGATCTATTATTAGATGAATGGGCCTCTAATTTTCATAAGTATATCTTTATAAGATAATTGAATAAGAAGGACTTGGTGTTTATTGTCTACATGAAAAAGATACACCAATTCTAGCTTTGATGAAGGATCATGAGCCTAGTGATGGCCTGTGGTAGTTATACTTTGATGGGTCAATAAATAAACATGGTACCAAGGCTAAAATGATGTTGATTTATCTATCCAATCAAAGGTATTTCTCTTCTCAAGTTTTAGTTTGGTTGTTCCAATAATGTTGCTGAATATGAAACACTAGTTCATGGTTTACAATGGGTAAGGAAGATGAAGGTCAATTATTTACAAGTTTTTAGAGATAGTGAATTGGTAGTTCACCAAGTAAGAGGTATAAATATATGTAAAAATACATTGCTTAGATCTTATAAACATAAAGTATGATACTTTAATATTTTCAATCCTTTAACATTTAGGCAATACAAAGAAGTGAGAACAAATATGTAGATAGGTTGGCTATCATTGGATCACAATTCAGTTTCCCAATTGATATAAAAAATGAAAAGGTTCAATCACACATTAATATAGTTGTGAGACCTTTTATTATAGATAACCATGATAATTGGCAGGTGTTTGAAGATGAAAATTAGATTATCAGGGTCTTTTAAGAAGAGGCTGAGTTTTCATCAAGAAACCAAGACAAGTTCTCATAGTATTATGGTGACCAGATTTTACAACTGAAGACAAATAAGTTACCTAAAGGGTTGGTCACCCTTGATAAAATATTCAATGGTGATGATGAGCTAAGGAGGGAAAATTCTTCATTGTCAGCGAAGGAGGAACATTATGCCAACATGGAGATTGTAACTAGTAAGAACTTAAAGTTGGGTAAAATTTATACTCCTAAAGAAAAAGACATTTTTATTGAGTTATATTCAAGTTTTATGGATGTATTTTCATGGAAATATAGTGAACTTAAAGGATTTGATCCAAGTATATCTCAACACACCATTGAGTTAGAGGATGAAACCAAACCAATAAGATAAAGACAAAGGCCTATCAATCTAAAGATTTAGCCTTTAATGAGGGCTGAGCTTCATAAGCTCATTGAGTTAGCTATTATATTTCTAATCAAGCACTCAACTTGGGTGGTAAATCTTGTTCCAATATAGAAAAAGAATGGTGACATTAGACTGTGTGTTGACTTTTGTGACTTGAACAAGGTTTTCCTTAAAGACCACCATCCATTTCCATCTATGGAAAAAAATTTACAACTGGTTTTAGGTTCAAAAAGGTTCTCCTTGTTGGATGGCTATAGTGGTTAAAATCAAATTTTGGTCGAGGAAGAAGACCAATTCAAAATAACCTTCACCACAAAGTGGGGGACATTTTCATATAGATATATTCCATTTGGTTTATCTAATGTTGGAGAAAATTTTCATAAAGCTATGGAAATGGTGTTCTAAGGTATCTTTAACAAGTTTATATTTGTATATTTAGATGATATAACAATATTATCTGATAGTGAAGCTGAGCACATGATTCACCTCGAACAAGTATTTGAAAAATGTAGACAATTTGGGATATCTCTAAATCATAAAAAGTGTGTCTTCTTGATTCATGAAGGTAAGATTATTGGACATATGATTTCCAAGCATGGTATGAATATATATCCTAATAGAATATATGCAATTCTTATACTTTCCTTGTATAAGCACAAGAAAGCTCTGCAAAGCTTCTTAGGCAAGATCAATTTTATAAGAAGGTACATTTTAGATTGCCACTTTAGCTAGACACTTACAACTATGTTAAATAAAATTAGAGTTTCAACTGGTCCAAGGAAGGAGTAAGAATATTTGAAGAGATCAAGAAATCCATAGTCAACGCTCCTACACTCCTAAACCCTAATTTTACAAAGGATTTTATCCTATACACATATGGTAACATTGACACAATTTTAGGTATTTTTATGCAATAGAATCATTGAGGATTTATAGAAACCAATAACCTTTTTCAGTCAAGGCTTGGAAGAATATGAAACACGTATCAAATAATTTATTCTAAACAAGGATATAAATGAGAAAAGAGATGGTTAGATAACCAAAGTAATGGAGTATGATGTCAAGATCAAGGTAACAAAGCTGGTAAAGGTAAAGGACTTTGCGAACATCTAGCCTAAGATTTACAAGAACTAAATGAGGTGGTTATGGCATCACATGATGAAGAAATTATAGTTGATCACTCCTCACCTTCCAGCTAGTTCCAAGACATGGTAAGATACCTCTAGGATGGTATTTATCCTTCTCATATAAACCCTTCAAGAAGAATATATTTCAGATTATAGTCAATTCTTTTTTTCTTCTTGTTAATGGTGTTTTGTTTAAGAACGATATCAATAACATGTTGTTATGATGCCCAGAGCCACATTAGACATAGAGATTGCTAGAGTAGTTCCATGATGGACATGGTGAAAGGAATTATTTAGTAAGAACTAAAACCCATAAGATCATGAGAGGTGGGTATTATTGGCCAAGTTTATTTGAATACTATCATGCATGCATTAGAAAATGAAGACAATGTGCTATGTTTGTTGGAAAGGTCAATTTTGAAACCTTACCTCTCTAACGAATGTGGATCAACCTTTTATCTAATGGGGGTTGGAATTTATTAGTCTCATTAACCCCCCTTCAAACTCAAGTCATAAATTGATATTGATTTCCATATACTATTTTACTAGATGGATAGAAGTAATAACATTAAAGGAGGTGAATGAGTCTAATGTTCTAGATTTCTATGAAGGTCTATTTATGAGGTTTGGAGTCCCTTCAAATATTAATTTTGATAACTCTATGGCCTTTGTGGGGTCTAAAATCAGCAAATGAGAATTCAACATTGTGTCTTTCTCAACACTTCATCAAATTACTATCCACAAGGCAATGATCTTGCCAAGTCTACAAATAAAAACCTAATGAATATCATAAGGATTGTTGAAGATAATCAGAGGTCATACCACCTCAATCTAAAATCATATCTATGGTCTGATATGATTTCTTATAATAAATCAATAGCCAACTCTCCCTACAAGCTGGTATATGGTAAGGAAGCAAAAATGGCTATTTTTCTTGAATTTCATGCCCTATAACTAATTCATCAACTTGAGTTATTGGAGAATGAACCAATGGAGATCATAAATGCTGAGTTTATGGAGATAGATGAGACAAGGCATCAATCCATATTAGCCATGAAAAAACATCAAACAAAGGTAAAAAGAACCTTTGACAAAGGAACTTATTCATGTAGCTTTAAAGAAGGAGATTTAGTCCTCAAATAGGATGAGGGTAATGCTAAGCCAGGAAGGCATATAAATTTGGACTCTCTTTGGGGTGGCCCATATACAATATTTATTATAAATCCCACAACACTTTTTGGCTTGCAAAGATGGATGGCGAGGAGCTTCCTATCCCAGTCAATGGGATACATCTGAAACATTTCTATTAAGGAAGTTGAGTTCCTTGTACATAATTAGTTTGTATATTTTCATCCAAGTGTTATTATAACACATTAGTTTGCTTTTATTATGTCCAAAATAAGTGCTTTATTTGCACATTTTTTTTAGGTTAGTTTCCCTATTCTCATTTTTCTTCCCTATTTTGGTGGAATTCATCTGTATTTTCAATCAAAAGGTCCCTTGCAGTCATGGGACAAATGTATTATCTTTTATAATTCAACAATCATGAAAATGGTCTAAGTTCTTAAGCATAGCAGGCATGCTACCCAACTGAGTCACCAAATATGTTAGCCATTTTTGGCCCACATACCAAACTTTCTTGAATGTATTATAGTGTCTTGAGGATCAAGTATGGATCAAGGTTTGAACAAATTTCTAGATGGAATGACTGGTTTAGGGATCACTTGCAGGGTGCAAAGATTTTGAAAAACTTAAAGTTAACTTAAAGTGTATTTTGTCAATTTTTGAGGGACAGGTCTATAGAGCAAAGAGGAAGGTTTTTGGGAAGGTTTCATGGTGATCAAAGTAGTTCAAGATCAGGGACAGGTTACACAAGACTTAGAAGATCATTCGAAACTTAGAAGATCAAGCAAAAAATTCAAGAATAGGTCCAAAAAAGCCTTCAAGATTTAAAAAGCCTAAGTGAAATTTTTTTTTTGGCTAAGTATTTCTTAAGAAATATTTTAGGCTTTCTTTTTGCTAAGTTCAATCCTTTAAGACATTTTATTTAGACTAGGTGCTCATAGTTCCTTTGGGAAAATTATTTCATGTTTTTTGGCTAAGTGTTGCAAATTCTTTCAGACATTTGTCTAATAAAAAAACCTGAAGTGTAAATTCTTTCAAACATTTTATCCATAATAAATGCTCAATGAAAAATTTCAAAATAAGTAAATCCTTTTGGGGTAATTGTTCTACAATAATTTCCTTGATGACATAATTACATTAGAGAAATTATTTTGACAAAATTGATCCAACAGAGTAATGATAAATGTGAAAATATCAATTTCAAGCTACGACAAATATCTATTTGAATTCAAAATAAAATAGATTCATTTATGTGTCAATTTTAAGTCAAAGAAAATGACCATTGGGTTTTAAAATATTTAGTAACAGTTACATGAGTGTCAAAAACATTCATGTAGACTCAAATATAGGCATGCAAATGTCAAAATAAAGTCTTGTGAAGTAGCCATTTTATTTCAAATGGTAGGATCAACAGTTAATGTTTAATCATCCATAATATTCAAAAGTAAGCAGAGAATAATAGGATAGTGGCTCAAGCATATCTAATAGCTCATGTTCAATCATAGATTCAGATCTAATAGTGAACAGAGGGTTAAAGGGGTTAAGGAATCTCAAAGGAAAATGCATGAATGAAAAATGACACAAGTGAATTAGACTGGTAGAAGATCAAAAGTTTGCATTCATTAATACCTATAAGATCTAATAGTGTTATATGGGCAAATATGTCAATGGTCTGAGTTATTTTTTGATGGCCAATCAAACAAAGGTGAGCCCAAGCAACTTTTGATAAAGGTTGACTAAGCAGTCTTCGACCTAGGTGAATATATTACAAGATTGAACTCCACCATTAAAGATTAGTAAAGGTGAGATAGGTCCTTTTGGGGCCTAAAATAGACCAATGGTCGGTGAATGTTATCAAAGTGATTTTGAATAGATGGCGAGCTTTGTCTCATCGATATGATAGTTATAGGAAAACCAATAAATGACATTGGTTTTCAATCTATAAGAGTGACTTTGCTAAGATATTTTCTTAGGGGAAAATGTGTGATTATGGGGAAGCTTATTATCCTTTAGCATGGTCATTTCCAAGATAATCAAATATTTACAACCACCCAAGGTAGATCAATCATGGCTATATTAGTTCTAAGGTATGAAGATTTGGTCCTCCTAGGTAGATCAAGTAAAGATGGTGTAGAGTCTTGAGAAGTGACCTAGTGGTTAGATAAAGATCAATGGAGCATTCAATTCTTTTACAAGGATATTCCTTCTTGATAAGATCATGAATTGGCATCCTCAAGTTGATGCTAAACCATTGAGGGTGGTTGGGCCTCATTTAATGTTTTCTATGTACACAACTTCATCTCTTTCCTTCCTTTTTTCTATAAATACAGGCTTCCAAGCCTTGAAATGGATCCCTCTCTTTTGGTATGACTATATTATACCAAGATTTATACTATAACACCTATTTCATGCAATAAAATATCAAATTCCTCTATTTTACATTTGAATTGAAGTGTGTTTGATGAGTTCATTGATTGGTTAAGTGAATGTATGCCTTCCTTGCCTCTTTCTTAATTTTCTCACCTTCATGAAATGCTTTGGCAATCCTAACAGGTCATTCTAAGTGAAATATATGGTCTATTGGTCAGTTGTGTAAGTGGATAACTTCCCTCCCATAATAGATTAATAATTGGTTCATGCCTTTTTGTGAAATACTAATGTGAGTGATTTTTTGTAGTCTTGAATGCATCATAGAGTGTGTGTTGTGAAAGTATGAGTGATTAAATCATTTGTGCATCACCTCTTTTACATGATTTCATAAGTTATTATTAGAATCTCTCTCTTTTCCAATCAAGTGCTAGTTTAGGTTTAGTATAGGTGAAAGATCCAGAAGGAAGCCAACCTTCTCCAGAGGTCTAATCCAATCTTTAGGTGACCCACGACCTAGGATCAGTCCCATATTGAACTAGATTTGAGTAGAGGACCTAAAAAATCCCCTTCTTAGCTAGGGTGTAAATTTAGAACACCAACAGTTCCAAGAAGGATTATTTGAATAGTATGCCAAAAGACTAAGGAGACACAGACTTAGGTGATGTATAAGAAAGAAATAGAGAGATTGCAAAAAAAAATCATAGCAAGGAAAAAGACTATAGTGATGACTGAGATGGAAGTCCAAGAATAAATGAATAAGATAAAGGAGATGTTGACAATTATATTTTTCCTAATAGAGTGTATAGGCACAATGGGAAGCTGAGAATTTGGCATAAAGATAATGAAAATAGTGAAGTGACTAGTGAAGCTACTAGTTGAAAGAAGAAAGAGGCAAAGGATGAATGTTTCCTTAAAAAGAGAAGAGAAGTCATTAAGAGAACAACAAGAAGTGATTATTTGTGAACCAAAATAAGGTGAGATGTTGGAAATAGATGATGTAGAAGAAAAAAGGTAGTTTATGAACCCTATTGAGGGTTTGAAAAGAAAGGAAGTTGATGAGGAAATTGAGCCTCTATGTTTTAAATCTAATTTTTTGTGTGCATGTGTGAATGTAGGTAAAGGAGATGATAAATAAGAGACCTAATTTCAAGTCTCAAATGAAGAAGATAAGATCTTAATGAATTATAAAGAGATAATTATAAAATAATAGTAAGAGGATGAGCTGAGGAAGTAAAGAGAAATTGCAAACTTGAAAAAGGAAATAGATAATTGGTTTGATAATTTGTTTGCATGTGCAAGGCAAAAACTAAAGGAGAAAATAAATTGTAAAGATAATTGCAACCAAAAAAATATTTTTGTGGAATCAAAAATTTGTGATATGCAAATTTATGGAAAATAACCTAATAAAGAGGAAGCAAAATTGGTTTTCAAGAATA
This sequence comes from Torreya grandis, assembly GCA_037957365.1. NCBI lineage: Eukaryota > Viridiplantae > Streptophyta > Pinopsida > Cupressales > Taxaceae > Torreya > Torreya grandis. Next base: position 82,220 of record JARHVA010009109.1, read on the forward strand.
AAAATAAAGTGGAAACACTAGTGTAAGTACTTGGAGGATTGGATTAGTATTAAAAAATTGTTGATGGAAAGCATGAACAACATGCTTACAATTAAGACAAATGGAAGATGAACCAAAGACATAATGAAAAACTAATCTATTGCTTTAATGAATTAGGTAAAAAAGACTAGCCAACAAGTAGGAGGAGGAATGAGCAAGTTAAGAATTGGAAAAAGAGAAAGAAAGTATTTGAGTTGGAGCTCAAAATTCTTCTACTAGTGGTGTATGATACAGTAGCATCATCTCTAATTTTGTAAATATAATTTTTAAATAAGGTCAATGTGTAATTTTTAGGGTCTTAGAAGGTGTATTTGACAATAAATAAGATTTCTTAGGGTTTATCCTACTTGGTATTAGCTTGTAATCCATTTCCCTCTAAAAATGTATTCAAACTTGTAAGAGCATGTCATGTCCTTTAGGATGAGTTTTTTTTTTATTTGTAAAAGTCTAACTTGTTTTACATATGCCAAATTCTCACCCAAGAAGGAATGTGAACATGGGTGATGTGTTAAGTGATAGAGATAAGAGTAATTTTGTAGGAAGAAACTTCATGATTCATCCAAACTTGAGTTATTCTTGTTGACAACAAAGAAAGATAAGTTTGGAAAAGTTTTTTTAGAGATATGGTTCATAGCATGAAGTTAAGAAGGTAATATAAGTATAAAGTGGGTTCAACCTTGGTTGGATAGAGTCTTGAATCCCCTATTTTATTAGGACATGATTAAGTGAAAATAATTTTTTATTGATTCAACTATAACATCAAATAGAATTGCTATACTTACCTTACAATGTGATTACAAAGCTTCACTCAAATAATATTTTTCTATAATTTCCTAGTTCAACTTAACTTCACTAAATAAATAACTACTTACAACCTATAGTTACTCTCTTAAATAGAGAATGCAACACTTTATTTATATCTACCAATATATAGAGGTTATAACCATAGATCTATGGTTATTCCTATAATGAAATAAGCTAAAATCAGCTCTGTTAAAATATTATAAATAAATTAGAATATATATCCTAGGAGAATAAGACATTACAACAAAGTTTCAACTAATTTTTAGAAATATTGTCATTAATGTCAGAAGAGGTATATCATCATGATATATTTATTGAAGACAAAGGAGAATAAATGGGATAAACAATCATGATTAGAGTAATTAATGTCATAAGAAAAAATACTATCACAATGAATTAGAAAGGGCTGACCAACTATGAGGTTTTTATGAAGAACATATATTATATTTTAATATGAATGCATGTTGGCCAAACCATTCCTTGATCAACACCACCTTAGAAGAAGATGTCTCTCTTCATGGAGTCACCCCTCTTGGGGATTTAAAAATAAATTAAATGTATTTTAATGAGGTTGACCCCATTTGAAGGATCACCTCTCTTGGGTAAAGAGGCACATGCCATGGATATAAATAAGATGAGATGGGAGTAAATTCAAAAAGGAGAAAAAATGTAAAATTAGTCCAATAAAAGCAAATTTCAAAGTGTGGAGAATAAAAGATACATCATACAAACACCAACATATTTGAGGAGAAGAAAATATTAGAAGATAACTCAAGGCAGATTTTGAAGGAGATGTATTCTCAAGAAGATAAAACTTTGTTGAGTTAGAGGTTGGTGCCTCATATTTGAGAAGTTGTGCTTATAAAATCTTTGTATCATGGGGATTGGTGTCTCTAGTAGGTTGGTGCCTAAAATTTTTTTAAGATAATTTTATATTATAGTTTTATTCTTAGAAAGGGTTTCCACGTAAATCTTGTCTCTTAATTATTTTATCTTATATGAATAGTGTTATTATGGTTATTAAGTTTAACTAAGTAAAATATTAACTTATACTAATTCACCTTCCCCCCTCATTAGTATAAGTGTGTGCTTAACACTAAAAACTATATAATAGAATAAAATAGGACATATGAGAAAACACCATTCATTTGTTTTAATTGTTTATGATTGATGGTCTAATGAAGAAGGAATAAACATAGTCAATATAAAGTTGAATTCCCATTTGTCTTAAAAATTAGGAACTATCACAATCCTCAAACAATGGGAGTTAATTGTTTAAAACCATCATCCAAAAGTCAATTCCTCAAAAGTGTACACACAACTATTACAACAAGTGATGCCTAATTATTATAGGTGGATTAGAATGATCTACCCCATTAATATAGGTAACTTTCATAGTTTTTATGGATAAATTTCTTAGTTTATTTTGGTAGCTCATCTAGTTACTATTGGTAACCTTCCCAGTATGGGTGCACACAATCAATTTCTATGATCTATCAAAAAAGTAAATGGATATTTTATCTTTCATATATGCAAGTATAAAACACCTTAAAATAATTATATATTTGCATTATTCACATTCCATTAGTAATACCAAAAACATTCAATCCTTTAAATCATACTAACTTATATAAAGATAACTAATTTTAAACAAAATAATCTGTATGTACATTATCCATATAATATCTACATATATCAACATAGTATATGCCAAAAGAGTGTGAATATAAACATAGGGACACCTTTTAGGAAAGAATAAGAAGAAAGATGAGGGACAATTTTGGGCCTCATCAATATCTATCTACATTTGATGTATTTATTAAAATATTATTTCACACGTTTTGTTTAAGGTATTTTATATCTACTTACTTTATCATTCTAACACTTAGTATTTCATCATTTTAATATATAAACACTCATTTTTTTTATATAAAATAATATGACATATGAGGAAAAACATCAAATCATGATATCACATACAACCATTCTAAAATGTTATATCTACTAAGTGTTGAAGGAACATTTCCATGTAGAAAATAATGAGACTTAATAATGATTTATATAAAAAAATGTTTTCGATATTTCATGTACAATCATATAAAAAATACAACCTATATAAATCCAACACTATTGACCACCTTCATCCTTAAGTATGGTAGGGGATGCACTCTATTAATATATTACATCTCTAGACTCTTAGAGAAACATCTAAAAAGTAATGGTTCTCAATCATAATCCTACAACCTCTCACTCTGCTTAGGCCACTCTTTCCTCTAACATAGTAATATGTGCATCTAATGTCTTATTTATATCTCCTATAGCTAGTGTGGTGGCCATGGGTGGTACTCTCTTAGCTGAAAAATATACCTAAGCCATAGTTTCTTGTTGATGAGACATCACTACCTAATGCCATTTTATAGCATCACCTCTTGCTAGTGCCATTGCAAAAATAGATAGACCAAGATCCTAGCTTCACCTATGTAGGTACCATGCAATAGTTCTAACCATCCCAAACCAACTAACAAGATCTAATGTAAAAGGCACTATGGGATTTGACATAGTTGACATCTCATGCTATGGTAGTAAAAAATATTAGATCTTATGATGGGTGACCATAATCATTGAGCCCCACCATGCTGTATCTACCATATCTATAAAAATAAAAATTTAACATTAGATCATGATGTATAAATTCAAAATCAAATCTAGACATAATTATCATATATATATATATATATATATATATATATATATATATATATATATATATATATATGCTGTATCTACCATATCTATAAAAATACAAATTTAACATTAGATCATGATGTATAAATTCAAAATCAAATCTAGACATAATTATCATATATATATATATGTATGTATGTATGTGTATATATATATATATATATATATATGTGTGTGTGTGTGTATGTATAAGCATATATATATATATATATGTATATGTATATATATATATATACATAAAATTTAGTGATCAAAATTAAAACCATTATTTTATACCTAAATGTGAGCCCCATATATGGATGGTCATACCATCATTATAGTTTCTGAGGACACCATCATTCTCATCTCCATAATCTACTAGTGATCCCCAAAGGCTCCCACCCACCTCTCCTTATTCAAAGCTAGGACTAATTGGTCTCGTGTCTATTGGTACTATCACATGGGCCATGTCTAAGGTGTTTCTTGTGGTGAATGTGCCATTGGTACATGTGGACATCATATGAACCACTCCATGGAATATCTACTCATATTACTTCCTCAACCACTAATTAATTTTGTTGTCTCCTATTTTAATACTAAGCATCATGTCACAGTCTAAAAATTACAATCTATAGTGGTGGTTTGTATCCTCTAATCCATTGAATCTCTATAATTCCTAAAATTTATTGTGGAAAATGCAATGGTGTTGTTATATGGGTATACCCAAACTGACCCAAAACCCATGCACAAAAATGTGGATCTATCCACCATGTGTAATGTTTGGTCACCTTGGTTAACCCTGAGCTTGTATTGTAGATGGCCATGATGGCCATTTGTCCATCATCCCTTGATATGAAATCCATATGATATAATCTATATGAATGGTATATAGCTTGGATACCCTATGACACATCTAAATGTAGGAACATGTTCCCATAATCTAACTTAGGGATACTAATCTATAATATAGTGTGGAAGCCTTATAGGGTGGTACATACACAACCTATCATAAATATAGCTATATAATAGTAATAATAGTCCCATAGTCTACTAAATCTTGCTGAAAACAACCTAAAAAATGTGTATGAATTACCCCCAGATGCTCAATCCTGTGTTATAGATCATGCCTTATTTCAAAGTAACTCAATATATGATAATGGAAAACATAGGAACTTCTCCATTCAAGTTGTGACACAACAATCATCTAATCATCAAACCTATGGTCAACTTTTAGATATATTAAAAATATGACACATATAAATAAAATTATCGTACAATGAGAGATCATTGGTTTTATCTCTATGACCCAATCACTAATCGAACAAACTCTTGGCTTTCAACTTTTATCTTTGGTGCATTGCATACCATGGGCATACCATATAGTGGGAAGACTAGGATTGCATGCATATCTTAGTGATGTAAACTTCCATTGTTTCCCCATACACATCCCATATGGATATTTTGGTTCTCCTCTATCAATTAAAAATGAAATTCCCCTAGTACCTCAACCTCCAAAGGTAATCTACACATCTCTATAATCCCACCAAATCCTAAACTAATTAGGAAAACCCTGTCCTCATCTAAAATTTTGGCTACTAAATTTGGAATATATGGTGTATTTATAGTCTACCAAAATTGTGATCATCTTTGTGCCTAAAATACCAAAAAACAAATCCCAATCAGTCCCTCATTAGATAAAAAATAGAAAATACATGTAAAACTATAAAATTTACACAAAATCAATTTTATTTTGTTTGTTTTGACCTATTACTTATTTTTTCCTATAATTGTGTTAGCAATATGGTTAAATTTATACTATATTAGCCACCTTACTTAACTATATTATCCCTATAATTTTTTATGACTGTATGATCGTCAATATTTTTACTACATCAACCATGCAACTTGTATTTTCCTATCCGAATTATTAATTTGATTGATTCATCACATCTAAATGATACTTAACTGCATCAACCATATACTTATTTTGATTATTATTGTATTGGCCAAATTTATTTTCTAATACTTAACTATATTGATAAAAATTATCTCTGATATATTGACCATTCAACATAATTATATCCACTCACTTTTAATTTTATTCCTACACAATTATATAAACATGGCTGTTACAATTATCTCACAATGTAAATTTATTATTAGGCCCATTGTAGATAACCATATTTGTTATAAGCATAGTTTAATAACATTATTTCATATCTTTTTGTATGTATACATCTCTTGATTGAGAGTTAGATATCTAATGGCACAGTCTCATATGGACCTCTTTGGTTTTATCTTATTTCACTTGGTTTATCTACTATATAGGAATATATGTTGTCAAACTATATTTTATCTAGCATCTTGGGGATCTTTACATGTGCTTTCTATTATCTCTATGTTTTTAGCCTCTAGACACCTATGTTCATGTTGGAATCTTATATTTACACAAGTGTCTAGACTTATATTTAATATTGTTACGTATCTTTTTCTTTGTAACCATTTGTTTAAACCCCTTTTATTTATTCTAATGTCATAATCTCATGTGTCACTAGGTCCTAATTTAAAATTAAGAGATCCATATTTATACAAAGGTTATGGTATAATTAAAACACCTAAAAATTTGATCAAGCAAGTTTCTAATTATCAAGTACTTTATACTTTGAGCTATCAAACTATATTATGCTACCAAATTAAATATATGAAGCACTCAAAAGGTCATTATACACTTGTATTTATTGTACCAAGCGTTATTATAGGAGAAATATCATATATTTTCATAGTTAAAATTTTAGACACATGCCCAAGAGTGAGAACTACATGCTATTTTTAGGCCCTAGGAAACACTTAGCAATAACTGAGGTCACTAGAGTTAGCTCGACTAACATGCTAACCCATTTTTACCAATTTATAAGAATTAAAAGGTAAGGAGACTAGGTTTTGGATTATTGGTTAGATCTCAAGAGCATGTAAACACATTTTGAGGTGCCAAACAATCAAACATGTAATGATGCAACTTCTATATAAATTTGGATCAAATTTTGTACTTGCCCTAGAATAAACACCTATATTGAAGGTAGATGCATGTGTCAATGCAACTGTTTGAGATAGTGCAAGTGTCTTAAGGGTAAAAATAGTTACAACATAGATTTAGATGATTTCAAGAACTATTCACTATTGTTAGGTGATTTCAAATCACTGTCACAGTCTAGAACAAAACATGAACTAAGATACACTTCCTTCTTTCCTTGATTTCCTAGTATTTTATTGTATTTATTGCACATGTATAGATAAGAGAATTTATGTAGCTTGGATTATATTAATAAATTATGAACATCTTGATATTGTAATTCAAATAGTTTTATTTGATTATGTATTTTTGTGTAAAAACCCCAAATATCATAAAACAATTTGGTGAACTCATCCTCTATTTGTTGAACAAAACCCTAGTTTACATGTTATGGGTTTCTCCTTATTCAAAAAGTTTATTTCATATTTTTGTATTAATTTTTTAGATTTTTTTTATTATATGGGAATAAATTAAGGCATGTTTATTCACCTTCTTACTCTAGGCCTTCTATTTACTATATTTTACATTGGGTTAAAAGTTAAAGTCCTTTTACAGTCCTTTATTATAAGCCATGCCAAGTCTCATCCTTTTGATAGTTTGTTTAATGCTCATGATGATCAATGTATTGAATATGAAGATATTATGACATATAAAAAATAGGCTAACACTACTTGTTTTGATTATAACTATGACAATGAAATAACGAATGATGAAAATGCAAGTATAAATGAACATGGTAATGATCATAATATTATTTCATATGGTTATGAGTGTGATGCTATTCCTCTAGGGTATGTGGAGCCTAGTTCTCCTATTTCTTCTTTTTTTTGATGACAAAGGGTTTAAAAATTCAAAAACAATACATTTTGTGAGTGCCTTATAAAAAAATGTTTAAATAGATAAACAAGAGGTTAGCATTCATAATGTTGAAAGTCAAAATGTTGTATGCATACATTATCTAGATGCATCAAAAATTTAATGTTCCTCTTCTCCTTCCAATGATGTAAATGATGAAAACATTTAATATTCCTCTCTTATTTCCATTTATTAAAATGTTGAATAAATGAAGTGCATGCCTTCTTGTTAAAGTGATGCAAATATTGAAAATCTTATCCCTTATTTGGATCACTCAAATGAAAATAGTGAAATTAATTCTTTTTCTCAAAAATTTAATGAGAAAAATGCATGTAATACTTCCTCTCCTCTCTTGATTGAATGGAAAAATGAAAATGCATGTGAAATTCCTAAGAAAGTGGTTATAAAAGATGCATTATTTGGAGATACAATAAAATTTCCAAGTACATTTGATTTATCTCTTTCAAATATCAAGTCATATAAATCAAAGAAAATAAAAACTAGAATTGCATCTTCTCTCCCTTCTTTGAAAAGTACAAATGAAAGTGAAATTTACATTTTTACCTCTCCTAATGTTGAAAATGAAGTAGAAAATGTTTATTTTCCTCCCTCCTTTACATATTCTTCTCAAAATGAGCATGTGTTTACACATGAAATTCCTTCCCCTTCTCCTATTGTATGTCATAGAATTTTAAATAATATATCATCTTGTAATGATAATGATATCAACTTTTGTGCTATCCAAAATGATATACTTGTCCCTTTAGCCATGGGTACTCCTTTACCAAATATTATGCAACCATATAATGATCCTATTTTAGAAGGTGGTAAATATTCTATCATTTCCATGTTTCAAGTGAATGGTGGTTTACAACCTCTCAGAAAATATTTAACCTCTTCACCAATCTCCACTTGTGATATCTTCAACAATAAGTGAATACCCTTAAGTTGAAAGTCTCTTCCGATGAGGCTACTTTTGAGGAGAATGTTAGAGTATGTATTTCATGCATTTATCACATTTGCTAGTGTATTAGCTAGCTATTTTGTCTTTTAGTGAGTTTTTCCTATGTGAGGATTTATCCCATATTGGCTAGTTAGGCTAGTTCTATATTTTGCCTTGCCTATTTATGCAAGAGCTTTCCTTTGTACCATCATATCATATTTTTGAATAACACTTTCATTGCTTTGTTTTACAATCAATTGTTTATAGCTTTGTGTGTGATGTTATTAGAGTTATCACTTCTGAATCTTCATTTGGAATGCTTTTTCTCCATTCCTAACATGGTACTATATCTTTGAGGTGTTTCTCCCATTTGCATTGCCATTGCTTCAGAAATTTCTATTGCCATTGCTTCTTCCCTTGTCATTACTTCTTCCTTTATCATTGATTTCCCTTGAGGAAAGAGACACACCATTGTTAAAGACTTTTTGAAGATTTGTTGCTTATGAATCTTGGAATTTCATTTGAAGAGGTAGTGAAAGGGGAAGAAACAAGGCATCCCTCTTTTGTTTGGCATCACCCTTTCATATTTGAATTTTATTTGGTTGATAGAGGTGTCATTGAGGGCATTAAATATCAGAGGCATTAAAAAGATCTTGTTATGGCATCATTTTTTGTAGTGTGGCATCATTTTTTTTATCTCAGAGTTAGTTTTTGGCATTCAAATTTGCAATTTTTTTTCTTTTTCTTTGTTGCATTCTCAACTTGGCACTTTTGAGAGGAGAGGCACTTTTCAAGACTATGGCATCCTTGTTGAGAGCTGAAGTGGCATCAAGCTACATTCCAAAGGCATTGATGAGATCTAAATTAGAGTTTATTAGGTATTTTTGACCAATTTAAGGCTTTTTTCTATTGCAGCAGACCAAGATCTAATCTAGGCATTTGTATCTAGTGTGGAGATCAAAATCTGATTGTGGCATTGGATCTGCTACTAGGAGAATAGAGGCATTAGATCTACCTACATGGTTTTTTACTGCATTGGATCTACTACACCATTTTATCCTTTGACCAATCTAAATTTTGATTGAGGTAGGTGCATGGAGAATAGTAGATGTGGCATCTTTTTCTACTTTGGTACGTTCATTTTTTAAGATTTGACTAGTAAGGAAGGTTTTGGACCAATTGAAAGGCACTGCTTGAGAGTGGCATTGAGGACTGCTTGAGAGTGGCGTCCTTTCTTTGCCCCTTTTTCCCCTTTTTTTGTCCTTTTTTTTGCTTTCAGATATGAGGAAAGAGAACAAAAAAGGAGCTAGAATAGATAGGCACCATTACCTTCTTTGTTGATACGTAGAGTTGCTAAAAGTGGTGTAGAAGGAGGTTGGCATTCTTTCTTTGAGATTTGACATTTTATTTTCAAGATTTACTTATCTATAAGGAGAAGGCATTGAAAAATTAAGGCCCTTGGAGGGATATGAGCCCCAAAACAATAATAAACCATCTTTTCCCTCTCAAATTAACCTCATAATTTATTTTTCTTGCTTTTATAAGCTGAATTTTTGCCTCAAGAGGAAGCACTATTTACTTGCACAAGCATAACAATAACCAGGGGGATCATTTTTCATGTTGGTTGGCATTTATGAGTCTATGGTTAAATTACAGTTCCAATGAGTGGTTGGATGACTATATTCTTTTTTGATTTGGTCAAAAATTTCAGTTTGTAGTGTCTTTTTTAATGTTTTGACCCATTTTACGAGAAATCGTAACACCAAAAACTTTTGAACCATAACTCAAATTTGAGTTATATTTTTTTCAAAAGTGCATGGTTTTCGATTATCTATCCATTAGTGTCATTAATTTATAAAAACTCACTAATTTTATAAAGTGCCAATTTATGGGTGGGGTCCTTAATACAATCTTTTGGGAGGGGGGTTGTCTTGGTGCTGATTTTGTACACCCTTTTGCATTATTTCTAATCTTTGGTGATTCATTAGCATGGATTATAATTTTGGTGTTGATCATTATGAGCCTTTGACTATACATAATTATCATACACAGAGACCTCAAATGGAAACAATCATAAAACACAAAGGATTATGGTCCCTAATGAATGAAACTCAACCATAGTTTACACATGAAATTGAAAAAAAATAGCACCAATGTAAGTTTGAAGAGTGTATGGGCTTGATTGGGGGTTATTTGAGTGATAATATTTTATTTCATTTTGATGGGTGTGATTCTCCATTAAAAATGTGGACTAAGTTAAAAGGTTTGTTTGGGAAATTAGATCACTTGAGAGACATGCAACTTGAAGTGGAGCTTACTTCACTAAATTTGGATGAATTTGCCTCCATTATAGATTACCTCAATAATTTTAAGATTTTTTTGACATATTTGAAGGTGAGTAGATAAGATAAAAATGATGAAGAGTGTGTATACTTGATCTTTTCTAAGTTAAGTGGCCCATTCCAAATATTTGTTTTGACCCTTTTCTTTAGTATGGATGCCTTAGGTGCCACATTCAAAATGCTAGATCTAGAGTTGTTTTTTGAGAGACGTACTAGGAAGGAATCCAAACTATCTCACCTTGAGTCTTCCACCTCTAAAAAATCATTAGTTGCATCACATCCTAAGACTAAGGGAAAAATTAAGGGTAAGAAGAAGAACACTCCTCCTCTACCTCAAAATGCACCTAATCCCAACACTAATACATCTAAACTCAAACCATCTTCCAAATCCAAGAATAAGTCTAACCTATCTTGTTCCTATTGTGGGGGGACTAGTCATGAAGGGTCTAGGTGTTTCAAGAGAATGGAAGCCCTAGAGGATGCCATTAGGAAACACAAGATTTATATCTCCACTCCTCCATTTCATGAGCATGAGAAATCACTTAATGTTGTTAAGAGATCATGGTTACCTATTTCAGATAGTTGGGTTCTAGATTCTAGTGCTTCACACCATATGACTTCTTTCAAGGTGTCCTTTGTATCTCTTAGTCTAAGTTCTACTTCCAACATTGAGGTTGGAGATTCTTCCTACATTTATTTTAAGGGTAAGGGTGACATATAACTAGATGGTAGCCATATCAATGATGCATTATATATTCTAGACATGACCACCAATCTACTTTCAATTTAACAGATTTGTCATTTTGGTTAGGGCAAGACAATGACTTTCACAACACAAGGTGTGAAATTTTGAGGTTTTTTAGAGCCACACACACTTATTACATAGGGTGTTATTGATCATATCTCTCTACTCTACTATTTTGAGGGTTTTGATGATACTCCTACTATAGGGATGTGCTTAGTTTCTCATTCAGATTATGAGAGTCAACTTTGGCATGAGAGATTTAGACACCTAAACTATAGATATTTGAAGGAGTTGAACACTCAAAATATGGTAGAGGGTCTTCCTATAGTTTTATGTGTTGATGGAGTTTTCTTGGGTTGTGCATTAGGAAAACAACACCAAGATTAATTTCCTAAGGGTATGTCTATGAGAGCTACTTCACCACTAGAGCTTGTGCATAGTGATTTGATAGTCTTTCCTACTCCTTTCAATGGAGATAAGTATGCACTTACCTTTATTGATAATTTGTTGAGGCATACTTGGGTTTATTTACTCAATTAAAAGAGTTATATCTTTTCTCACCTCAAAGTATTTAAGGCTTTGGTTAAGAAATAGTCTTCAAGTTAAATCAAAAAGCTTTGTACAAATAATGGGAGGGATTAATTCAATTGAGAGTTCTTTGATTTTTAGAAGCCCATTGGTCACTAGCATTCTATTTCACATACTCCACAATATAATGTCTTAGCAAAAAAAAAAAACCAAAATTCAAAGGAGATGGTTAATTTCATGATGCATTCACTAGATTTACCTCCTATATATTAGTTAAAGGTATTTAACTATGTGAACTATATTCAGAACCACACACCACATCAAACACTTGAGAATATGACTTCAGAGGAGGCTTGGTTTGGAACCAATCATGATGTCTTAATTTTTTGTGTCTTTGGGATCCTTGCTTTGGTGTTTTTACCAAAGAAGAAAATGAAAGCATTAGACAAGAAGAGCAAACCTTTGATTTTTGTAGGGTATAGTGAGAACATGAGAGCTTATCATATTTTAGATATTGATACACATAATGTTCATTTTATAACACATGTATACTTTGATGAACACCTCACATCTAATGACTCTTCATATTATTTCATGCTTTTTTATTTTTTTGATAATTCATCTCCTCTCAAGGATTCATTATTTGAGGAGCCAGTTCAGGATATTCTTGAGGAATTTATAGAGGATGAGGATCTTATTCACACTGATGTTTCCACTATGCCTAGGTGGAATCAAACTATAATTTTTGAGGCAACACCATTCATACATGATCTTCCACCTACTTGATAATATCATGCACATTCTATGGGTATAGACTTTTGTGTTAGGCATTCTCTGGGGATCAATAGTATTTTTCACAAGTTCATGGGATACATGAGTGGGATGATGCGGTGATAGATGAATAATCTTAATTGATGAATAATCACACTTGGTATGTGATTACTCTTCCTAAGGGAACAAAGTTCTTTATGTGCAAGTGGATTTACTACACCAAGTATGTAGTTGATGGGTCCATTGATAAGTATAAGGCACGTCTTGTTGCAAAGGGATTATTAAAAGTTAAATGTATTGAATCTTTTGATACTTTTGTACTCATTTATAATATGGATTCTATTTTATTTGTACCTTTTTTTTTATACCATAGGGTTAGCCAATATATTAGCTGGATGTTAATAGTGCTTTTTTGTATGAGAAAATAAATATGGAACAACTTGTTGGGTTTGTTCATGATTATTATCTTGTTTTTCAACTTAGGAGGTCTCTTTATGGTCTCAAACATGACCCTAAATATTGGTATGATAATATGGATTCATTTATTCTCTCCATTGGCTTTGTTTGCTACCACTTTGATCCCATAATGTATATTTAGCATATTAGGGAAGACATTGTTATACTAGTCTTATATGTTGATTATCTGCTTGTTGGAAACAAAATGACTGAGAGGGAGGGTGAATCAGTCTCTTAAAACTTTCTTTCACATTCATTGAACCATCAAGGCCATATAAAGATATAGCAATGCATAAAGAGTCATTCACATTAGCATAACACAAAAACACACATATGAGTGGGAAAACCTTAAGGGGAAGAAAACCCATTGATACTTGAAAATGGAATATAGTCATATATGTCAAAATATCATAATTTTTTGAAGCACCAACTTCACATGGAGCACCAACCCTAAATAGCTAAGCACTAACCCAGCTAGGCTTTAGTATGCACCAACTTGCAAGGAGGCTCTAACCCCCTAGATGAATCAACACCAAATTAGCCACCTAATTTATTTTATCAAATTTATTAGACCTTTTTTATAATAAAAAATATGATGATCACCTTATTCAACTCTTATTTCTCTTCTATCCCTCTCAAACTACCTTATTAGTTCCTTTGCTCAACTATGTCTCTTTAAGACATATTAGATCATATAAACTTGATATTAATATATAGTAACCATATTATATATTCATAATGGTTATATACACAATTATTATGGTCTAAAATACCTCCTTTATCTCTCAAAGTGCTATATCCTTCACTTTCACTCACACACTCTAACTAGTCAATTAGGCCTATTAGGCCTTGTTTGTAAACTAGGCTCTTGCTCATACACCTATTGGTCAGCCAAACACAGTTGAAAAATTATATTTTAAACAAAATATGACTTAGGATATGACACAAAAATTTATCAATTATTACATTAGGTTAGCCATAACTCAAATAGACCAACTCCTTCTTTAGGCCTTAAGGAGACCTAATTCAATCAGGCCTTCATTAATACATGTTACCCTTTGGTCTTCTTAAAACACTTTAAAATTTCATACATGGAATAAAAAATTAATATTTCACTAAAATATATCCATACTAATCTCATATTATTTCCATGACACTTTTTAGCTCCAATCACCACTTGAAGCATGCCATTAGTATTGTTTACATTAGGCCTTCACACACATAAAAGGTCTGTCTTGAACAACTGAAGATAAAAAATGTTTAGTCACACATACATGATAATAAATAATATTAAAAAAACCTAAAATACCTCATAAAATTCACTAGTTTCATTATACTTTATTACATATGGAAAAAGGACTAATAAACACTCTTGCAACTTGCTCACTCAGAACTGCCAGTTTTCCTTAAAGACCAACCATGGTGACTTAGACCTCAAAAACCTATACATAAATCTTAAATGAATTATGATATATGTATATGATCATATTTTATCATTATATAATTATCAAATAGAAATATAATATTTTCAAATGTCAATATTGGTCTTGTAGACCAATCTCATAACCTTATATCTTACTGTCTTACCTAAACAGACAGGTTAACTTATGAGCAAATTTTACACTATAACCAATAACATATAAAACTTATAAAAACATAAAAATGTATTAAAAGTCCTGAAAAAAATGTCTATGTAATTAGTTTCATCACTATTTCATGATAACACATCCCTAATCATCTTCTCATTACTACCTGGATTTCTCACTGTTTCCACCATTAGGCCTATTAGCGACTGGCTAACTTGGACGAATGGTTTATCATAATTTAGGGATATAAAATATATATAAAACTTAACGGAAATGAAACATGATTCTCCCTTCATCCTCCATCCATTTTCATACTTTGACTTGGTCAAATCTGACCAATATAGCAAATTTTTGAGAAATGTGCACTTTCTTGTAGGGTCTACTAACACACCTGACAACTCAAACACACCTAGAGGTGCCTAGAGTTGAATAAAACATACAATAGATTACATGAGAATACCAATCCATTATGGGCACTTTTGATCAACATATTCAACATTAGGTCCTTATTAGGGTTTTAAGAGGGTTTAAACATGTTTTTATTCCTAATAATAATTCATAACGCATAGCCCTTCAATACAAAAACAAATGCCTAGAATTTTGAGATAGGACCATTAAAAATATACCATGAATAGATAATTTTACCATAAATAGGTTTGAAAATCTAATTAACATAAGAAAAACCTTCTTGGGTAGAGAACCCTTCATTCTATGCAATCGATAGACCTTAAAACCCCTTTTTATGACTTTTTATTGTAAACCATGACTTAAAACTTTGTGAACATGATTGAAAAAACATATCATACCTTTGAAAACTATAATATATCCATAATTTAATTTAAAATATAACCTCATACCCCATTACGCCATACTCTTTCTATTTGATTGCTTAGACCTTGACTTGCAAACCACATTAGGGCTTAAAATTGACATTTATGACTCTTTCCATGCACTCTCCACCACTCTCACATATTCAAGTAAACTCTTACATTATTAAAAAATATCATACATCCTTTATATGCCTTGACAATAGATCATGATGACTCATTAGGCCAGGTAGGGTTCAAGAGTGGTCTAGGTGCAGACTTAATCTAAAGGTCTTACCCCCATAGGATTACCTTGAGATTATAATGAGTGATACAATTCATTATATACATGATAAATCAACCTTATATAACCACTCATGCATGTGTGTAGTCATTTCACCAAGCCATCATACTCTATCTTATACAAGACTAGGCATTTAATGCACATACCTTATCAAGATCCTACAAGGCTCAAACACTTGACAACTTTAACAATAAGGACATTCCATGATGACCTTCACATCACTCATGAATTCATAAGAAAATATAATAAATATATATTACACTCTTATAATAAATGCAAAAATGATCAATTTACTCTCTCATAACTATACTCATCAAAGACCTCATAAAGACCTTCTCAAAAACCTTTGACATAAATGACAACATCAATGCCAAACCTCAAAAATAATAAAAATGTCTAATAATTTCCTCATAAGTTATTGATGGTAAAACATACTAAAAATTTATCATTCTTATCTCCCCATTCTAGTCTTTCTCTCCCTTTGACATAAATAACAAAGTGATGTCTACAACTCCTTTGATCATACTTCTTGCAACCACAATAGTCAACACATAGGACTAAGAGTTTGTGAGACATAATTAAAAAACGATCCCCCTATTTCCATGCACCTTCTTGGAACAACTCACCTATTCTTAGAGTTAATGATCCTGATTAGCTCCCTATAAGTACTTGGATTCTTCAATGATTGCTAGGGGTAGTAATTACACCCAATTCCTATCTTAGGTGTTCAATGTTACCTTTGGAAGTGGTTTGGTCAAAATGTCTACAATTTGATATTTTATAGAAAAATATTCAAGTTTGACACTTTATTCATTTACCCACTCTCTTATAAAATTATACCTTATTAGAATGTGCTTAGTCCTTGAGTGTATGACAGGGTTCTTTGAGATGCTTATAACACTTGTATTGTCACAATAGATAGGGCTAGGACCATCATACTCCACCTTATATTATTTTAGGATCGATCTCACCCATAAGACCCAAGTGAAAAATGAAGCTACTAAAATATACTCAGCCTCACAAATGGATAATGTTACTGATGGTTATTTATTATCCATGAAACTAAGCACCCACCTAATTAAAAAGATCCTCCACTAGTACTTTTTATATCATCTAGACTTTTTTCCCAATTTACATTTTTATAGGTTGTCAAATTGAACTCTTTTCTCCTTAGATACCATAAGCCATACTCCATAGACCCCTTGAGATACCTAAGCATCCTTTTGAATGCTTTCAAATGATTTTCCTTTGGATCTACTTGAAACCTTCCCACAAAACCTATTACTTACATGATGTCATGTCTAGAGGTAGTGGTGTAAAGAAAAATTCCAATCATTGGCCTATATGATGTCTAATTGACCTTTGGATACTCACCTTCCTTTCTCAACTTACACCTTATGATCATAGGTGTACTAACTTCCTTGCAATCTTTTATCTCCAATTTCTTTAATATCTCTCTTATGTACTTGGCTTATGAAATGAATATACATTTTTCATATTGAGTGATTTGCAACCCAAGAAAGAATGATAGTTATCCCAACATGGACATCTCAAACTCTTTCTTCATCACCTCTGTAAATCACTTGGTCATGTTCTCATTATTTCCACCAAATATGATGTCATCCACATAGACAAATACAATCAACTGATGGTCATGTTCTCACTTTATGTATAGATTACCATCTACAACTCCTCTTTTGAATCCTTGATCTAACAAATACTTGCCCAATCTAGCATACTAGGCTCTAGAAGCTTGCTTTAGACCATAAAGAGCCATTTTTAATATACAAAAATAGTCCTTGTCATATGATAGTGAGAACCCCTTAAGTTTCTCTATGCACACCTCCTCTTCAAAATTTTCATTTAAAAGGGTAGATTTGACATCCATCTGGTATACCTTGAACCCTTTAAATCTTGCATATGCTAGAAACAATCTAATGACTTCCAATCTTGATATTCATGCAAAAGTATCTTCAAAGTCTATCCCTTCAAATTGTTCATATCCCTTGCATAAAAATCTATCCGTTTTCCTAGTGACTTCTCCATCTTGATTCAACTTGTTTCTAAACACCCATTTTTTCCCAATGGCATTCTTGTCTTTAGGCCTAAGAACTAGTTCTCAAGTCTTATTATTTTCTATTTAGTCTAACTCCTCATTCATAAAACCGATTCAATTTTTTTTTCTTAATTCTATAATATTACTAGGTTCAATATTAGATAATAGAGCAACATTCTCTTGATTTATATTACTTACTAGTCTCCTCCTTATTTGCATACTTGCTTTTTTATTACCAATGATTTGAGATTCAGAATGATCTCTTTGAATCTATCTTTAGGGGCCTTTTGAATCATATCTCTCCTCAACTTCTTCTTCTTCCTCATTAACCTCTATAGTTTCCTATTCATTCTTTAAGTTTAGATTCTCTAAAGTATCCTTTGACTAAAGTGTGATTTGCTTGTCTCATCAATCTTCACATTGGTTCTCTCCACTATCTTCTATAACGTTTTGTTATAACATCTATAGGATAAGCTCATTGATGTGTATCCTAAGAATATACATTCATTAGATCTAGATTTAAACTTTTGCAAGTATTCATCATCTCTTTTGATGAAACATTTTTCCTAAAAACTCTAAAGTGTTAAACATTAGTAGGTCTATCTTTCCACAATTCATAAGGAGTTTTGTTTCTATTAGTCCTTATCTATCCTCTATTTAAAATATAGAGTACAATTTTTACTGCCTCTCTCTAATATCCATCAAATAATATAGACTGATTTATCATAGTTCTATCCATCTCTTGAACTGTCCTATTTTTCTTTCCACTACCCCATTCTGTTGAGGTGTCTTAGCTGCTTAGAACTATCTTCTTATTCTATAAACCTCAAAAAAGTCATAAAACTCATTGGACCAAAAATATCCTCTATCAAATCTTAGACACTTGATCTTCCCATTCTTCTCATTCTCAAAAAGAGACTTGAATGCCTTGAACTTGTCAAGAGCTTCTAACTTTTCTCTCAAGAATGCTACCCATGTCATTCTTATGTAGTCATCTAGGAGTAACATGAAGTAGTTATCTCCTTTAATGCTTTGAATTATTGTAGGCCCAAAAAGATCAATGTGTATTAACTCTAAGGTTCTGGTAGTATAATACTCTTTGGACTTGAACCTTCTTCTAGTTTGATTACCATGTTGACATGCTTTACAAAGTATGTTTGTCAGTTTGGTGATTTTAGGCATGTTCTTCAAATAATTCTTAGTGCTTATCTTGACTATATTATCAAAGTTTAGGTGACCTAACCTTCTGTGCTATAGCCAAATTTCATCCATATTTCTCATAAAGCATCTCTCCTTGATTTCATTCAAGACATATATATTGTTCTTAGTCCTCTTAGCATTATCAATTAGCCTTCTTATTTTGCATCTCCTTATCTCACATCCTCTATCATAAAAAGTTAGTGTGTCCTTGATTGCGTGTTTGATTTACATTAAGCAGGTTATGTTTCAAACCTTCCACACACAACACATTTTATGTCTTTATCTTCTAATTATCCAAACTCAATATACCCTTGCCAACTATATTATCAGTTGTGTTATCTCCAAACCTCACTATTCTTGCAACATTATTCTTTAAAGAGATGAACTTATATTTGTCTCCTATTATGTGGCTGGAGTAACCACTATATATATATATACTACATTATCAGTTGTGTTATCTCCAAAACTCACTATTCTTTCAACATTATTCTTTAAAGAGATGAAATTATATTTGTCTCCTATCATGTGGCTAGAGCAACCACTATATATATTTATATATATATATACCATTTCATACTTTCATATTGAATGTGAAAGGTAGTTTGAGCTAGCATATAATCCACTTTAGTCTTCTTTTCTTCCTTAGAAAATAGTCCATCTTGACTCTTGGTCTCAATATGATTAGTCCTAACCTAATTTAGCTTCCATACGAATGTTTTAACCTTCTCATGCACTCTAGGAGCTTCATATATCTTGTTTAAACTTGAGGGAATTCAAACCATATTAGAACATAATCTTGTAATGTGTCCCATATTATGACAACTATAACAAACAATATTTATTTACTTACCTCTTGACTGATTACTCCTTTTTCCATGGTTCCATGATAACTTATCCCTTATTGCATTGGCCTACCTGATTGGTCTTTTCATGTTAGTACTCTTGGCTTGTTTTAACTTCTCATGCTCTTTCTCAATATTTTTCATCTTGTATATGAACTACTCATACTCAAACTTAAAGGAATCTATCTTTGTCTTTAACTAGTTAAACTCAACTTATTTTAGCCTAAACCTTGTGTTGACACATTCTAACTAAATCCTAAGATCCTTGATAGTCTTCTTTTTATGCTTAAAATCATCAATGGAACTTATGAGCTCAAATTTAAGTTCTACTTCAGATTCTCCTTCTTCACTATCATAGTAGACTTTTCACCATATATGCCATCTTATTTTTGATCACTAACACTCGTTGTGCTTTTTAGGATCATCTTCAAGCTATTAGAATTGATTTAAAGGACCAAGATTGATACCAATTATTGGGATTATAATGATTGAGAAGGGATGTGAATCAGTCTCTTAAAACTTTATTTCACATGTACTTTAGCATTCCTTGAACCATCAAGGCAATACAAAGATATAACAATGCATAAAGAGTCATTCACATTAACATACCACAAAAACACATATATGAGTAGGAAAAACTCAAAGGGAAGAAAAACCACTAATAAATACAAATGAAATATAGTCCTATAAGTCAAAATTTCATAATTTTGTGAAGCACCAACTTCACATGGATCATTAACCCCAACTAATTAAGCACCAACCCAACTAGGCTTTAACAAACACCAATTTGCAAGGAGGCTCCAACCCCCTAGATGAATTAGCACTAAATCAGCCACCTGATTTATTTGATCACCTTTGTTAGAATTTTTTCTCATATAAAAGATGATGATCACCTTCTTCAGCTTTTCTTTCTCTTCTATCCCTCTCAAACTACCTTTTAGGCTCCTTTGCTCAACTAGGTCTCTTCATGATAGATTAGGTTGTATGACCTTGATATTCATATAAGATAACCATATTATATATTCATAATGGTTTCCATACACCCTTATTATGGTATATAAGACCTCCTTTATCTCTTTAAAGTTTTATATCCTTCACTTTCACTCACTCACTCTAACTAGCTAATTAGGCTTATTAGGCCTTGTTCTTATACTAGGCTCTTGATCATACACATCTTATTAAGCCAAACACACTTTAACACTTATATTTTAAAAATTATAGGACTTAGGATATGCCAAAAACATGAATCAATCATTACATTAGGTTGGCCATATCTCTAATGGACCAACTCCTTCTTTAGGCCTTAAGGAGACCTAATTCAATTAGGCCCTCATTAGTACATGTTACCCTTTGATCTCCTTGGAACAATTTAAAAATTAATATATGATAGAAAAAATTAATATTAAACTAAAATATACACCTAATAAGTTCATATTAGGTCCATGACACTTTTTGTCTCCAATCACCACTTGAAGCATGTCATTACTACTATTTACATTAGGCCTTCACACACATATAAATGTCTATCTTGAACAACTAAAGATAACACAATGTTTAGCCAAAAAAACATGAAAATAAATAATATTAATAGAACCTAAAAAACCTCAAAAACTTCATAAGTTCATTATACATCATTACACAGGGCATAAAGACTCAAAAACACTCCTTCAACTTGCTCACTCAAAACTACCAGTTTTCCTCAAAGATCAGTCATGATGACTCAAACCTTGAACACCTGTATAGACATATTAAATGAATTATGATGTATGTAAATGATCCTATGAGATAATTAAACTATTATAAAATATAAATATAATATGGTCAAATGTCAATATTAGTTTTGTAGACCAATCTCGTAACCTTATATCTCACTATCTTATTTGAACCAGATAGGTCAACTTATGAGCAAATTTTTCACTATAATCATTGACCTCCAAAAATTATACCAAAAATTAAAATGTATTAAAATTACTAAAAAACATGTATATTTACTTGTTTTCATCATTATTTCATGATAACACATCCCTAATCATCTTCTCATTGCTGCTTGGATTTCTCACTATTTCCACCATTAGGCCTGTTAGCAACTGGCTAACTTGGATGAATATTTTAGCATAATTGAGTTATATAACATATCTATAAAACTTAATAGACATTAAAAATGAGTCTCAAACTTCATCCTCCATCCATTTTCATACTTTACTTGGTTAAATCTAACTATTACACCAAATCTTTGAGAAATATGCACTTTCTTGTAGGGTCTACTCACACACCTGATAAATTAAACACACTTAGAGGTGTCTGGGAGAGTTGAATACAACACAAAATATATTAAATGAGCATAAAAATCCTATGTGGGTACTTTTGATCAATATTTTCAACATTGGGTCCTTATTAGGGTTCTAAGAGGGTTTAAACCTATTTCTATTATTAAAATAACTCATAAATCATAGCCCTTAAGTCCAAAAACAAATGCTTAAAAATTTGATCTAGGAACCTTACCCATATACCACAAATATATTATGTTTCCACGTAAATTTTTGATGAGATAATGAGCACAAGAGAAACCTTCTCGAGTAGAAAACCCTTCATTTTGTGCACTTGAGAGACCTTAAAACCACTTTTTATGCCTTTTGTTGCAAACCATGACTTAACACTTTGTAAACATGATTTAAACAACATATAGTACTTATAAAAACACTATTTTATCCATAATTCCTTGGAAACATAAACCCATACCCCATTAGGCCATACTCTCTCTCTTTGCTTGCTTAGACCTTGACCTATAAACCGCATTAGGCCTTAAAACTGGCCTTCATGCCTCTATCCATGTAATATGCACCAATCTCACATATTAAATCAACATATTACATGCTTAAAAAATATTATACATCCTTAATATGCCTTGACAATAGATCATGATGCCTCATTAGGATAAGAAGGGTTTAGGAGTTGTCTAGGTGTAGACTTGGTTTGAAGGTCTTACCCTTGTAGGCTTACCTTGCGATTATCATGAGTGATCCAATGCCTCATATACATGCTCAATCAACCTCATATAACCACTCATTTCTATGTGTAGTTATTTCACAAGGACATCATGTTCCTTCATGCACACGACTATGCATTCTATGCACATACCTTGTCAAGATACTACAAGGCACAATAACTTGACAAAATTAACAACAAGGACCTTCTATGCTGACCTTCACATCACTCATGTAGTCATAATAACATATACAAAACATATCTTACACTCTTAGAATCAGTGCAATACTATTCAATATACTTTCTCATAGATACACTCATCAAAGACCTCATGATGACCTTTTCAAGAACCTTTGACATCAATGACAACATCAATGCTAAACCTCAACAAAAAGAACTATGATCAACACTAATTCTCATAGGAAACTCCTCATCTTAGATTTATTCTATTTAGTAGGCACTTTCAACATAAATTGACATGACAGATCTTGGCCTTCTTAATTTCTTCCTTATTTTATAGATTTCATAGTTAGATACAAGGATTTATTTGAATCAGCATAAGTATACTGCCTCTTCTTTGCAAGCCAATTCCTTATTAAAATTATATCATGGTTGATTACAAGCCAAGTACTTCTCCTTTTTAGTCTAAAATGAATCTCACTATCTCTTGTACTACTCTACTTTATGATCCTACATTATATAGGCAGATGGTTGGGAGTCATATGTATTTGACCCATACTCATCCTAACATTTCATTTGCATTTGGGCTTGTATCTAGGTTTGAAAATAACCCTCATGATAATCATTGGCAGGATACCAAGAGAATTTTATAATATCTATGAGGCACTACTCATTTTAGATTATACTACACTAAGGGTTTTCCTTAATTGGTTGGATATAATGATTCAAATTGGGTAGATTCTCTTGATGATAAGTATTTTACTTCCAGCTACATATTTTATCTTGGTTCTTCACCTATTTTTTGGTTATGCAAAAAAAATAGGATATTGTACTTTCATCTATAGAAGCTGAGTACATGGTGTAGACACCTAAAATTGGCCACCACTAGCTTCCAACTGGAATTCAAATCGATTAATACTAACCATTGAAAATTAATCCTAAGAATCACTGAATGTCCCAAATTTACTTATGAATCATTCATCAAAGATCATAATCATGTTGAGGTATCCCTAAATAGGTATCCTATCATAATTAACAAAAACCTCTGAAGGATTCATCTCTAATCATCCTATGACATCACAACATGCTATTTGGCCTATAAACCTATTAAGTGGGGCAAGTGCACACATAAAATCAAATCTTAAAAGATCTAAATGGCTAATCAAAATTAATTAACAAGATAAACCAAATTAAATACCTATTTGAATTATCCATGTGCAATTAATGAATTACTAAAAAAGGAAATACAAATATATGAAATATCCTAGCTTTTCATGATTACCTTTTTGTGAGTTGTCAAGCCTTTGAAAATATCTCAAAATATCTCACCCATGCCTATTCATTACAAATCATTAATTATTGACACCTTTTAACTCTACTAGGGTTAATTTTATCACTTAATTTAGGTTCAAACCCATTCCATATTTAAACTACACCTTAACTCACCTTGAGTTTGGGTTAGTTCATTAGCCTATAAATACAAGCCATTTCCTATTGAATTTATGATCTTGGAAATAATATAGTTATAATGCATGTTTTGTAGCAAGATACATAGCAATAGTGTTATAATTCCAAAATATTGAGCCAATATATTTAAGACATATCAAGCCACAAGTCAATAATGGTGCCAAGTAAAGAAGGAACAAAGAAAAATCCATTTCCAAAGACTCTTTGAGCATAAATCGAGCAAGCCATGAACTAATGATTTGGAGCTCTCAAGAAAAGTAAGGATTGTTTTTATTTGCATTTTAGTTGGGTTTTCAATTGTATTTTATCCATTATGCTCCCCCTAAGATCTAGTATTAGAGGTGTTATTATGTTAGTGTGTTCATTTCATTATTTTGTGAAACTAACACTTCATCTAACCTCCTCTCTATTATCAAATTCCTATGATCACACAGTTCAACAATTACAATGAGTCAATAGATTCTTTAGCTTCATCAATTATTGATAGAGTTTGGCTTCACATAAGATTCAACCACTATACTTTGGTGTGATAAATGGAGTGTAATTCATATATCTCACAACCTAGTTGATCATCAATGGACCAAGCACATTGATGTACTTATGAACTTTATTCATTAGCATATTTAGGATGTTTTTCTTAACTTGGAGTACATTTTAACTCAACAATAGGTTGCAGATATCTTCACAAAGCCTTTTGTATCACCTAATTTCCTTTAGTTACATGGCATGATTAGGGTTTCAGAAGTTTTCCTTGGGGGTGTTCATGAGAACATCTTCCTTATTCTTTTCATGGATACATATTATACATGAGTACCTTATCATGTTTAGTTGTTGGGACTCATACTGTGGATATGCCACTATTTTTTTTGGCTTTTATTACCCCCTAGCTTCACTTGGGGGTGGGGTGTGTATTAGAGTATCTATTTAATACATTTATTACATTTGATAGTGTATTATATAGCTATTTCTTCTTTTAGTGAGTTTGTCTTATGTGAGGATTTATCCCACATTAGCTAGTTAGACTAGTTGTGTATTTCTCCTTACCTATTTATGTAAGAGCTTTCCTTTTCACTAGCATATCATATTTTTAAATAAAAATTCCATTACTTTGTTTCAAAATCAATTGTTTGTAGCTTCATGTTTGATGTACTTAGAGTTATCACTTCTAAATCTTGGGTTGGAATGCTTGTTTACCATTCCTAATAGAGAATACTTAAAGGAACATACTCAAAATGTGTTTGAATCTCCTTACTCTTTGAAATTTATCATTCCTAACTTCTCCACCTTCAATGGTCAAGGAGATCTTGCTACTCATTTGAAACAATATATATATATATATATATATATATATATATATATATATATATATATATATATATATATAATTTTAGACTTTGGGATAAGGATAAACACTTGATATTAAATAATTTCCATTAAATTAGATAAAGAGGATCTTGATTGGTTTTATATCCTCCCAAATGGTTCCTTATACACATTCAAGAAACTTGAAAATGTGTTCCTATCAAAATTTCATTGATATACCTTACCTAAGTTACCATTATAAAATTTTCAAGTATCAACACAAAATGAGAATGAATCCATTCATGACTATGTTATCAAATTTAAGGATATATTAATTCCTTAAACTGTACCCTCTCAGATTTGGAAATACAATTTATATTTAGTAGGGGTCTTATTTCTCCTCTTAGACAAGGAACGTCACATAATCCCTTTGATTCATTTGACACTTTATATTGGGATATACATAATTATGCATGTGATTTAATGAATACAAAAACCGAGTTACTTACTTGTCCACCTAAAGGAAAACATGGTATAAATAACATTTTCAAAGCATACAATAAAACTAAGAAGGGTCCTGAATCACTTCAAAATCTAGTAGTGCATACAAATGAACAAGTAGTAAAGGTATTAAATAAAGGAAAATAACATACATACATGGTATCTCCTACAACCAAACCATATGCCTCTACAAAAAGGCAATCACTTCAGTTTGATTGGTATTGAGATAGAATACATGATATATTGTGCACAATATTAGATAAATTAATGATAAAGCTCCTCCTAATTCTCATTATTCACCACATAGATATGAAAAGGTAAAAGGACAACACTTTTTCACTTACCATGGTATAAATAGGCACCAAGATAATGAGTGTTTTTCTCTTGAGTAAAAGCTTACACAGTTAGTTGATCAAAAAATTATTGCATTTAAATAAGACATATTTATACCTATTTGACATACTTATTCAAGATGTTACCCTAATAAGGTCAATACATCCCATGATAATATTTTTTAGGAACACATTGTCCATTAACCTTTACAAAAGATGACCACTAGTATAAGTCCTTCTCCTAGTGTACCCTCTACAAGGACTAATCTATCCCACACTATTTATACTAAGGAGCCGAACAAGGGAAGGAGGTGTATTTACATATAAGATTTGGGTATATAAACCAATTCATATATATTTATAGGATATTTATATAGATACTTCAGAGTAAGTGACAAAATTAAAACCAATAATTCCATTATCG
This sequence comes from Torreya grandis, assembly GCA_037957365.1. NCBI lineage: Eukaryota > Viridiplantae > Streptophyta > Pinopsida > Cupressales > Taxaceae > Torreya > Torreya grandis. Next base: position 109,482 of record JARHVA010009109.1, read on the forward strand.
TATGATCGTTACAATCAAGCTTTCTTATTTCCAACTGGGTTTCATTGCATATGGTGATTGCTATATTATTCCTACAAATGTAAACAATCTAATTAAATTGATAGATTTCATATGACCATACAATATATTATATCTGAATCTACATATTGAAAACAAATGCAAATAAACTATGTAAAAGTCATATAGAACTAAACAATGCACATCCATATGAAGTGAAATAAACATGTGAACAGTGTCATATATATCAAAATGGTATATAGTTTATACAAAGAAAAATATAAATCATACATTAGGGGCATATTTAGAGGTTTATAATCATCATCACTATATATCCATCACCCTTGTGCCTCTTGATGTGGAATAACCTAGGTCTAATGTGGGTCCCTATGCTTGAGACAACTCATGTACTCTCTCCTTGTATGACCCTAGTTGGTGCATTGTATCCTCATTCTCACACTATAGAGTGTTATATTGTTCAAAAAAAACCTATAATACCTTGGTGGCACTATATTTTAGGATGTCTTATCTATCTAAATCAAAACACAACACCTCATGCTTAGTGGCTATGGTAAGATATGAAGCCAAAACCCTTGCTATAGGATGAAATAAGGATGCATGGGCACCCAAAATGTCAAAATATCTCTTAATAAACCCCTAACTAGCTATGTCCATGGGTGCACTAAAAGTAATGGAACACACCACACAATCTACCATGGTAGCCCACTCATCATTTCCTACATATAAGATATATAATATTTCAAGTTAGCTACTTCTAATATGTCAATATATTCAAAATAGTGTGGTAAAATCTAATATATATATATATATATATATATTTTAAATAACATATTAATATTTAATATTTTCACATGTATATTCCACCAAATAAAAGAAATTACCTTTCCTTACCAATGAAAATAGGTGAACAAACCATAAAATTTACATCCAATCATTTGATAGATTGACAAGCGAATTAAAATTCCATCATGGTGTGGATCCTACCATAGGGGAGTACACACCTCTTTGAAAATATATGAGGATGGGTCCACCTTGTTGGAGGTCCATCAAAGTCCAAACTATAGTAATATGCTTGTAATCCCACACATATAGTAAGGTACCAACTCCAATATCCCCCACCACCAACGCCCCCCCCCCCCCCCCCCCCCCCCCCCCCCCCCCCCCCCCCCGCCCCCCGAACACACACATACACACACATGGGCTAGTTTGGTATTAACCCAAGAATATATTGTACCTTTCAACTAAATATGTCAAAATATATGATAGATGTGATATTAATTCACAACCGTGCCACCTTCTATTATTATAAATGAGGCTAAAAATACATAAATGAACTTTCACAACTCTGAAATGTCACCTCTGATAATGATACCAAGTTGAATCATGTTACGTAGACCTACACCCAATGTTCTCTACCAAGTAAAATATATATTTGACCATTAAATATAACCATGTATTCCATATTCTACAAATTATGCTCTCTCACCTTTAATAGGCAATAAAAAATGTGGTACACAGCCTCCATTATAACTGTCATCTCCCCTATTGGGAGCTAGAAAGTGCAAGTATATGGGTTCCACCTTTTGGCTAAATCCATGAGAAGGTGGATTTCATATAAAATTTTCCATTATGAATCCATATGGCCCACTCCAACCTAATCTATCATGGCCTAGTTGGTTGCATCTAGACCCATCTTTGCTAGAGTGGAAAAATACCTACCATGCTATAACTCTTGAACGTGTTCATATTTATGTGAAAAAAAAGATCAAAAGTAAGTTATTAGTCATTATATTACAATAATAAACACACTAATTTTATATTTAAAACCAATAATAATTAAAAATATAGCAATGTCAAACACTAATGTTGACACATGATAGAAATTTTAGACAATTATGTCCAAATTTGGACACTAGCATTGAGGACCGATGCTACTATCCAAGATTTCTATGGAAGTGTCCATCAACCCATGAAAAAGCCAAAATATGCTTAAAAGGATAAAATTTCAAATTTTTTAACATTACAATGTGATTCACACTTAAAATTACTTACCAACTCATGAAAATCCTGGCCGGCTAGGGCTATCTAGAGCACCTCAAATCACAATGGTCATGGGGCTCTATTACATGACATTGTGTTTTTTTCATACTCATTGCTCAAAATTTCAAGAGATTAAAAGTGAAAATGAATTGAAACTTCCATTCAAAGATCCTAGTATACACCTTCTATAATAACTTCAAATGCACATATCTTAGGTACCAGTTGTCCAAATTCAAAATCATGAGTTATGTCAAGATCTAGGCGATGAACCCTTTCACATTATACCAATGTGAAAACTTTCAAGAGATACAAAAAATCACCTAAGTTTTTGATTACACACAAACATTGTTCCAAATTACAAATGTTTCCAAAATAATGTTACATTCTTGTATACCAATATAACTATGGTACAAATTTGGTTGCTATACTCCTGTATACATGACATTGCCACTTTTTCATTTCTTGATGAGGTGAACAACTTATTATATTTACCCTCATCCCAAAAGGGGGTGAATATTAGTGGGGGAATGTCATAAATACATGGATTCCACATATTCATAGTTTTAGATTCAATAGGGGCATGTTATGGGAATAGGTTCTTCACATTCATTCCTCATATTCAATATATCTAGATTATAGTAAGGGCATGTTTTAGATAAATGTCCTCCATATTTTTACATAGTTATCAGATTATACATATTATAGTGGGGGAATTCTATGAAAGCATATCCTCCATGCTTATGCCATGATAAAAATCTCTAGATCTTAGGCATAATTTATGATCCAGATACATATTTGGCTCAACATTTTATACCTGTTCACTACCATTATACACATATTACATCATAGTAGTACTTATGTAAAACCAAAAGGCATAATATACATAGACTAATATATTCACACTAGATATGATAGGGGGAATGAACAAGGGTTCGTTCCTTATATGTACTCAAAAATTAATTTATCTTATATATTCACCATATTATCATGGATTTTAATCACATCATGGGATAATATGATATCATGGACTTTATCACATCATGGCTATTATGATATCATGGAATTTATCACGTCATGGAATGACACCTAAATTTGACTATTATAGAATGTTATTTGAGCATTATCCATCTACAATATTTGTTTTTATTTATAGATTTGATTAAATCATCCAATCTCACTAGGTTATGTGCTTGAGTTATACTAGTTGAGAAATGATATTCTCGACGATCGAAGCACTACTCTTCCTATTTTAGGTTGGGGGAATGATTATCTCAAAACTCTCCCCACTCTAGATATAAAACCACTAGGGTGAAACCTAGTTTATCACTTGTGAACTCACTCATCTTCTTGTCCAAAATATGGATGAGGTTACAATTCCCCTTCTACTTCTCTAATTTATAGCATTCTAGAGCCATTATTATGCAACACATATATAGGTGCATTCTATCCAAGCTATTAATTTATGTTACTTTCTATTATTTTTCATATATAGATTATATATCTCGATTAATTTGTGACATGCTATTTATTTTATGCAATATTCAAATGAAAGGTTTAAATAAAGTTCAAACAAAGACAATGTGTGTTGTACACACCAAAGTATGCATTTTATTTTCTTTTAAACTTATAATTTTAGTTTTATACATTAATAGATTGTGGGGAGGGGGAATTTAGATACCCTTATTTGGTAAAATCACATTTTCATAGCTTTTTGTGTGTATACATCTCTTGAATAAGAGTTAGATATCTAGTGTCATGGTCTCATATGGGCTTCTTCAGTTCTATCTTATTCCACTTAATTTATATGCCCCTATGGGACTGTATGTCATCAAATTTTATTTTATCTAATGTATCCCAGAGATCTTTACCTATGTTTTCTATTATCTTTATGATTATAAGCTCTATACACATACATCCATGTTAGAATCTTGTGTCGCAAGTGTCTAATCACAATGAAAGTGCCCATACTTATCTTTTAATATTTTTTCATATCTTTCACTTTGTGACCATTTATTTAAATCCATTTTATTTATTCTAATTTTATATTTTCACATTCCACTAGATCCTAATTCAAAATAAAAAGATCCCTATATATACAAATGTTATGGTCTAATTACAACACCTATAAATTTGATCAAGTTTTTAATTAGTAAGTACTTTATACTTTGAGCTATCAAATTAAATTATGGTATGGATTTGAATATATAAATCAATCAAAAGGTAATTATACTCTTGAATTTATTTTACCAAGGGTTACTATAGGAGAAAGATCATATAGTTGTACAATTACAATTCTACACGCATGCCTAGGAGGGATAAAAACATGCAAGTCTGAGGCCCTTTTCAGAGTATTGGCTATGTAGGCAACAGTTAGAAATAGTCAAGGTTGATAATGTTAGATTGAACCATGTGATAAAACATTTTTATCAAGTTATAATAAGTCAAAGACAAGGATAGTAGGGTTTTGAGTTATCAGTTAGATCTTGTGCATATGTAGACACATTCTAAAGTACCAAATAGTCACACAGGTAACATCATAACTTCAGTAGAAATTTGGATAAAATATTGTACATGCCTCAGACTAGACACCTACATCAAAGGTAGATGCATGCATTGACATAAATGTCTAGGATAAATGTAAATGTCCTAAGGGAAAAAAGATTCAAAACACAGAGCGAGTAGATTCCAAGAACTACTTATTATCATGAGGCAATTTGAAATCACTATCACAGTCTAGAAGAAAACATGAACTAAGATATGCTTCTTTATTCACTTGATTACATATAATTTTATTTTATTTATTACATGTATAAATAGGTAAATTTATGTAGCTTTGCATATATTACTAAATTTTGAACATCTTCATATTATAATTCAAAAAAAATTATTTATTTAAGTGTGTTTGTGTAAAAACCCCAAATAGTATAAAACACCCATAGTAAATTCAAATATTTTTAAAATTTAAAATATATGATGTACTCATTTCCCATCAATTTTTTCTCTTCAATTTGATGATTGTTATGGTAAATTCCATTACACATATTTTCCTAGTGATCAATTTTCTTAGATCTATTCTATATACCCATCCCAACATTAATTACATGTCTATCCTCGATGGTTATTTTTGTAGGTCCTTGATAGTGTCTGCCTTTATGGCCTCTTGTCATCATCTTCCTCAATGTTATAAATGGTTTCTCAAAAATCTTAATATCTCAAAATATAAAACGTTTACAAAATATTATTTTTACTTATTTTTAGTAAAATTTGAAAAATGTGAACCTTTCAAAAAAAATTCCACAATGAGTTGTTGGATACTATATTAATAGGTGTGGAGTGAGACATATTACTAGTGGATTGGGTGAAAAACCTAGAGACATGAATATCTAGAGTAGAGGGAGAGTTTGAAGGATTATAGTCTAGATCTCATATCATTTATTTTGATTCCTTGTCTTCTACATGGGTCAAGTTGATGTTGACATTATGAATTGTGACATGGTAATGTAGCTTGATATCATGTGTGTATGTGAGGATGTTTTTTTTATTTCATTATTTTATAGAAAATATGATCATGTGAATTTAAAAATAACAAGAGACTAAGTGTAAAAATGATATCTTAAATAAGAAGATATAAAAATCAACAAATAAAAGATGTGATGAAATCATAGTAAAACATATCAGATGTAAGATAAATGAAAATATAAAGGCAAAACATAAGATATGAAAATTAAACATAAGAAAAATCATAAATTACATTAAAATTTAAGATATATGTAGATTTAAATCAAAATGTATGATATGAAAATAACTACAAACAAAGTTGTATTTACATCCAATGTAAGATAGATGAAAATATAAACAAAACATAAGATATGAAAAGTAACTAAAAAATATCCAATGTAAAAAGATGAAAATATAAAAAATGGATATGGAGGATTTCAAGAGGGTTGTAAAAACATAAAATTTAAATAGATAAAAATTAAAAATAGATAAAAGATCTATGATGCATAGAAGAAAAGAATTAAATGAGTGAAAACCAAAAATTAATGCTTTCACTAGAGTTTTTTTTATAGGAAGACATGACCATTTCGAGACATAACTAAAAGTGATAGAGATGGTGTGGATATGAAAGGATATGAGCATTTGTGAGTAAGGCTCAATTGATTCCCCAAGGTATTATAAGGCAACTCATAAAATAGAAAGCTAAGAGGCATAATAATGAAATCTAAGAGTCAAATATGAAACAAAGAGATATAAAAAGAGAGATAAAGAAGAGGGAAGCGGCCAAATATCAGTAATATCCATCAAGTGTATATTGATAAGTGATAAAAGGTAAACAAAAGGAAGAAATATTCCACAAGGGTGATGTATAACTTTTAAATTGGAAAAAAACACTATAATAAAGTGGGTAAGACTAAGTGATTTTGACATGAAGGATATAGAGAACCCCACTTAGTAACATAGAGCTTGGGATAACAAGAGAAGTATAAATGTCATCTAATGAAGGCTGATGCATAAAAAATAAAAGGATCATGCCTTCCCAAAATTTATTCCTTATTCCTCAAGACTCCTTACAAATCCATCAATCTAGTGTGAGAATTGGGTACTTGCATTATAAATAGGTGGAACTAATGATATATATGAGACTTCATACACCAATTTACTATCCCACCACATCCAAATAGACCTTGATTCTATCATGAGGGTAATTTTGGAGTTTGAGTTTCAAATAGGATAGGGGGACATGACAAATTATATGATCATGTATTTTGGTGTGATATGACTTTTGAAAGATGTCTTTCCTTTTGATATTTTATTTTTCTTTTTATTTTGATATCTTGGCTTCTGACCCTTTTGGATTTTTATAATTTAATATTCCATATGGATTATAAAGATTATAAATTGGTTATAAATATGAATAATACAAGAGATATTACACCTAGCTACTAAAAAAGAGAACTTAGGGGCCAAGAACCTTAAATACTCTAAGACTTATAATTTTTAAAAGAGTTTAATCTTGAAACCAACCCAAGTGTACCTCAAGTGAACTTTAGAAAATGGGAAATTTGGGATTATGAAAACTCCTTCCAAAGATGATACAATGAATATATGATATTAATTGACCATATAAAGGGAGAGTTTTGATTCATAAATGGATACACAAGGATCTATAAGTAAATGAACATGTAAGTCAAGTCGTATAAATGGGTGATGAAAAAGATAATCCTTAAAAAATGGGATGTTATGAGTGTGTTGGATATTCTATAGATTAGTGAGTCATTAGAATATTTTATGTGTGTATGAATGATTTATTAAAGTCAACTCATCATTATAGATATGTTTAGTGGAATGTGTGTAATTGTACATGAGTTGTTATAACTCACCTATAAAATAGGAATTAGGTGAGATTCATTCTTTATAGTGATAAGACATAATTACTAAGTTGTAGAACAACATAATCCTATTTATATGTTATAATTATATGAACATAAAATAAGATTTTATGAGAAATATTTGAATATTTATTTCATTGGTATCTGATAAATATTTTGTACTTTCCTTGTAATATAAGAGTAATGTGTCTATAGGGAAACTCAATCATTTTTTGTTGTTCAAGTTATGGGATTCAATCATTAATAAAATCACTATAGGTTGTTTTTTTTTCACAAAATTTGAGGAATTTTTTTGGTATAAATTAAATTATATTTTATATTAGTAAGGTATTATATTGTAGCATCACTACGTGTGGTCATTCATTGCCATGTCATTTATGGAGATAGTTTTGGTATTTATTGATAACAATTATATCTATTTGAATTACATACACTTGCTTCAATAGAACTCAAAATACAAATTAATTTCTACATGTTGGTGCATTGATTTATTTAATTCAACCTTATCTTAGTTTTCTCTCTCTCTCTCTCTCTATATATATATATATATTGTTATTTATGTCTGTAATGTCCTTTGCTAGATATTTTATAGATTCTAAAATTTATCATGAATCCTTTATAATACTCAACATCAATCAAATACTAAAACAACCCACATGAAATATTGATATTTAAAAACCACTTGAAAATTCATTGAAATCCTTATTATATTGAAATGAAATCATACAAAATACTAGTAATGAATAAATAAGATAATAAATTGCACATGCAATACAGTTTCTAGATATTTTATTCAATGTGTTGTCTACACTTTTAACACTGAATAATACATATAAATAAAGAAATAAATTCACAAAAACAAATCCTTAATTGTTAAAATCCCAATAAAATCACCATGCACATCAACAATAACCCTGGTACAATAGTAATTCACCAAGGGTAAGGTATGATAGTATAGGGAAACATATTGTAGGGCTACAAGGAGGAATGGTGTTGAGTTGGAGGGAGGTATGATGGAATTAAATGATATCTAGAAACCTATTAATAAGATTGAATTATAAATTAAACTTCACACAATATATTGTAGAAGGTAAATTTCTAACATAAAAAGTAATAGGGTAGAAACCCCAACGTAATAGGGTTGTGGCTAGAAGAAACTCAACACAATAGTCTATAAATACTTTAAACCCTCAAAAAGTAATGTAATTTGATAGAAATATTTAGCGACACTAAAACTAGAATTAAATACAAATTTTTAAGGAAAATTATGATTCTTTAATGAAATCACCTCAATAGGGTTTGCATCTTCTAAACCTATATATCATAGGGTTTTCATCCTCAGATGAAAAGATTTGAACACAAAGCTCAAACTTTGGAATAGGGTTTTGTTTTAAAATATGAATAATGAATATTGACTCTTTTGATCCCAACTCCTCATTTATAACTTTTCATCTTCTATTTTATCTTAAATTTATTTTTAAATAATTTTAATAAAACATTACTTTTCATCTACTTAATAATAATTACCTTTTGACCTTCTTAATAATAATACATAATTGTCATTTTTATGTTATAAAATAAAAGTGTCTTAGGATAAATTAGATCATTATTATTAATTTATTTCCCTAAATTTATCCCTTCTCCTACAAAAAGTAAGCAACAGGCCATGGGTCTTCTGATCAGTTAATTCTAAAAAGGAGACACGAGTCTGCCCTTCTTAGTATTGCTTTACCTCAAGTAATTGTAGATTCAATAATCCAACTTGGATACACATATATTCAATGCCAAGATACCAAAGTATCATTGGGATTTTGATATTCCAAATGAACCCTTATGATATTTTACCCTCATTGCCTACATCAAGTGTTTTTTGTTTTCAATTTTGGGTTACCTTAGAGATTATGAAACTATACTATAAATCAAAATTCATGAATTTAGATTGATTTCCAAGTTCATGTTTTGAATTATAATTCCTTATTCCTTGAGAATCACGTGATCTCTTTTTTTATCATGTTCCTTTGTAATAAAATTTATTAATGAAGTTTAAAATTCGTATGCAAATTTTTTGCTACCTGTACCTAATACCTGAAACATTGATTCATTTAACCATTAAAATATGAATTCTATAATTTATATTTTGTGAATCTTGGGGTGAATAACATGTTTGGACTCTGGATCAAAACTTATGAGGTGTTGGGTTTCTTCACTTGGCTATGATGCTAGGGACAAATAACTAAACACCATATTATACTTATTCAAAAAATTATGAATATCAAAATGGTGTTTATCCAACTTACCATACAATGAGAAGGTACAAGTTCCTTCTAAATCCAAGCATATGGCTGCCCCTACTACTTATCCTTTTTGAAATTAATTATCCATCCTCTTGGTTGTGACAACTATAGGGGCTCTATTTGTAATACCTCATATAACTACCTCTTTTCCTTTAATTTTGAATTTTAGCTCCATAATTTGATAATTATGTGAAAATTATCCAAGGGAATGTAACAATTACACCCATAATACCATATATATTTATATTTATCCTATGCCTACAATATATAATTCATCATGCACACTATGTTTTCCAAGTGTAATTTATCATTGTTGAATTCTATTGGTGCAATGAATAGTAAAACCATCTACTACAATAACATTGAACCCGTCAAAGTCATTTATTTTAAAACATCTTATTGCTACCAATCCCTCATATATGAAGGTGGTGGGTCTCCCCACTATAAATCAACATTGTGAATTTATGACCATATAAAGCTCCATAAACTTTGAAAGGGTGATATTTAGGTGCACTAGAAAGTGTGGCAAGGGTGCCTCTTGAACTATATCCTTCTTCCCTTCATTCAAGTTCTAGTTCTCTTACTTTGATTTCTAGTTTAGGTTCCTCTATTTATAAATTATCATATAATATCACCTATATATAATGTACTTGACCTTTCCCAAGACATTTGTGACTAGAATCCCATGGATCCTTGTAAGTGAAGAACTATTTATTTCTTATGAGCTTATTTCTAGTATTTACATCTTTACTTGATCTTGGTGGTAAATATTTATGCTAAGAAAATACATGATGGAATGGTTTATTTTACTTCCCAAAAGATGATGTCTCTTATTTCCCAATAGGTGGCGTCTCTTACTACCCAATAGGTGGTGTCTTTGAAAAGAACTTGTTTTTGGGTGTTGAATATTCCAAGTTTAAATTACTCTTAATATCTTCTTGAAAAGATAGAGGGTCAAAGGGTTTTACCAAACCCTTTAGTGGTTTATCTAGTTCTTGTACAAATAGAATAATAAGTCTCATTTTTGTCACATCAAGAACCATAATTGATAATCTATAGAATTCTAAAATATTGATGTCTATAGTTCCATATTGTTTAAGTTGAGCTAATTCCCTGAAGTGGACTTATAATTCTTTCCAGTCTATTTTACATCAATATTTGGATAAATACTTCCAAATTAGAGATAGAACCATGTCCTTGTGTGACCATACCATGTACCACCATTCATGTGACACTCCTTTCAAATGAAGGTGACCATACTATGTACCACCACATATCTACTTCTATTGTTATTATTCTCTTTTTATAAATTTTGATCTAAAAGTTATAGAAGTAAGTTGGATTAAGACCCATTCATTCACTAAGGAGTTTATTTATTATTGATTTGATTTATTCAGATTAATACCCTACATAGCTTGGATTGGCTTTGACATGGATTCTTTCAAATTATTTTGGATTGTATTTTTTGAATCCTTTTGACCTCAACTAATTTTTTCATGTAAATAACCAATTTCATACAAATATCCTCTTTTCTTTATCATCCATGTCTTCTATTTAATTTTTTGGTGTCTGATCCCTTCTTTTTAATCTGATAATACCTTATTTCTTTTTGATTGGGTTGCATATGAAATAAAAATATTATTTCACCCTATAGGTTGGTAGAATCAATGGTCTGATACCACTATAATATACCTTTATGGATATTTTATAAAATCTAAAATTTACCATGAATCCTTTCCAATATTGAACATCAATCAAATACTAAAACAATGAACATGAAATATTGATATTGAAAACCTACTTGAAACTTCACTAAAATATTTATTGTATTGAGATGAAAACATATAAAATACTGGCAATGAATAAATAATATAATAAATTACACATGAAATACACTTCTCTAGATATTTTATTCAATGTGTTGTGTATACTTTTAATAATGAAAAATAAATATAAATAGAGAAATAAATTCACAACAACAAATCCTTAATTTTCAAACTCCCAATAAAATCACCATGCAAAGGAGTAATAAACCTAGTACAAAAGTGATTCATCAAGGACAAGGTACAATAACCTATGAAAATAGATTGTAGGGTTTCAAAGAGGAATGTCACTAAATTAGATGGTGGTATGATCTCCATAAATTTTGTTTATAACCCCAAAAAATAGCCTAAATTATAAATTAAACCTCACACAACAAATTTTATAAGGTAAAATTCCAACACAATAACCAATAGGGTAGAAACCCAATGCAACAGGGTTGTGGCTGGAAGAAACCCAATGAAATAGTCTATAAATACTTCAAAATCTCACAAATTAATATAATGTAATAAAAATTTCAGCCACAATGAAATTAGAACTTAATCCTAATTTGTAAGCACAATTATGATTCCTGAATGGAATCATTTCAATGGGTTAGAGGGTTTTCACCCTCTAAAAATGTATATTAGAGGGTTTTCATCCTTAGCTAAAAATATGTAAACACAAATCTCAAACTCTATATTAGGGTTTTATTTTCAAAATATTTACTTTACCTTTTCCAATTTATCCTAAAAGTATTTAAAAATATATTTAATAAAACATTAATTTTCATCCATTTAATAATAATTACTTTTTGACCCTATTAATAATAATACATAAGTGTCCTTTTTATGTTATAAAATAAAAGTGACTTAGGACAACTTAAAGTATTATTATTAATTTATTTCCCAAAATTTATCCCTTAGCCTATGAAAAATAAGGAATAAGCCATGGGTCTTTTGATCAATTAATTCTGAAAAAGGGACATGATAATGTCTATGGTTCAAATATGTGTTTGTGTCTACTGTGCATCTCTAGAATGTAATTAGATGTCTAACAATAGATTCTATGTGAAAATTTGATCCTATAAACAATTTTTTACCATCTGACATTGTGATAATTTTGATGTAACATCATTATGATTCATTCTAATTTAGTCATCATCCACACTTACATCATTTTATTGACAAATCAATAGATCCATCTGTGTTATTATTCTATGGCCAACCCATGTACAAATAGTTTTTTAAATCACCTATCAAATATCCATATTTAATTTTTCATGTATCTATTATTTCTCTAATGTATTTCCATGTGTCATAAAATAGCTCTGTCCACTTACAATTTGTCTTCATGTGCCTAGGTGTGTGTTTGCTCTGCCACTATCATTCCATCAATTTTTAAGTTTCATTTCTATATTTCCCTTGCTAATTATTCTATAGATCTCTATGTGAAAGTGGGAGTCATTTCGATTATTGAACACATCCTCCTCAATGCCTATCATGTACACTTTACATTGTTTGAATCATCATCAAATAACTATGCAATGGTTGAAAATAGATTATTACATAGTATTTTAATTTTTAGTTTGGTTTGATAAATTTAGGTTGTGTGAATTTAATTTTGGTTTTAATTATAATATTAGGTGATGATATTTTAGTCAAAATAAATTTTATGTAGTTTATCATTTTCTTAAGGTGGTAATTATCATTATATTTTAGCCTTTCTATGTTTAATAAATGCATGTTTTCAATCAAAGTCAAAACGTTAAAGTAAACCCCTTGTAAAGGATGCATTATCAATAGAATCTAATGTCTAATCTAGAATGAGTGTGTCAATCACATGGGGTGGGGGAGTTTTTATCATAAAAATTACTATCTTCACCAAATTGAATGAAGTTGAGATTGGTCTCCATGTGGAAATGATGTTTATCTTATACTATTCTTGATTAAGTGGCAATGCTATATAATGGTGGATACAAATGCAATAGTGAGGACCCACTCCTCAATATTGAATTTATTATGTGTGTGATGAAAATAAAAATATAAACTTATGTTTATAAATTATCTACTATGTATTCCTTGCTAATTAATTCATAAGTGATAGGCTAGTGAGAAGCTCAACACTGACTAGAATTGAAAGTGTAAATAATTGTGTTTAGATATGAAGGTTATCACTAGAGTTTTAAGTGGTTTTATAGTGATAATCCCAACACTCACTGGAATTGAAAGCATGAATATTTTTTCTCAAATATATAGGTTATCACATTAGCTATCATCATGAGTAGCAAAGTGCATACTTGTATGTATTGACACACATGTCTATTTCTAGTTTGAGTGGTGTTGTTCCTCTCCCTATGTCCACACTAAGGGGGGAATGTTGGATATTATATATATTAGTGTTTCATTAAAATATTTTATTTTTGTATGAATGAGTAAAGACAACTCAACATTATAAATATGTTTAATGGAGTGTGATTAATTGTACATTAGTTTCTATAACTCATATATATAATAGGAATTAGGTGAGGTTCCTTGTTTATAGTGATAAGGCATGACTCATAATTTGTAGGATAATAGTATCATTCATATATATATATATATATATATATATATATATATGTCATGATTATATGAATAAAAAATAAGATTTTATGAGTAATATTTGAAGCAACAAGGATCTATAAGTAACAAGGTGATAAAAAAGATAAGCCCTAAAAAATGGGATGCTATGAGAGATGGTATTAATGCCACTAGAGAATCCATGCAAAATTATAATGGGTATATTCAAAACACTGAGATAGGTAAAACTCGAGAAGGGAGAGGATAAACCAAAGAGAGATATAAATTAAAAGGAAAGATACTAATTTTTTTTTAAAGAATCAACAATTGAATAAACCCAAGGGGAAATACATGAAAAGGAAAAATAATAATAAATATAAAAAGAATCAATGCTAGAATAAATCCAAGGGGGAAAGTCATTAAAATTAAGGATACTAAAGAGTCTTAAAAGATGCAATGTCTGAATAGATCTAAGAGGGAGAGATAATAAGGTGATGTAAAAGTATATATAACAAAGAATCTGAAAATGTGTAATGGATGAATAAAATCAAAAGCTAGGAGATTGAAAAAATAAAGATACCAAAGGACCAAGAATAGGTGCAATGGCCAAATAAAATCAAGGCGTGATATAAAAGTATATATACCAAAGAACTGGGGATGGGTGTAATGGATGAATAAAACCAAGAGGTGCTATAAAAAATATGATGCTAATAAAATAAATGTAGAAAATAAATAAAAACATTGTACAAGAAAGTAAACAAAAATAAACATGTAATGATAAAGATAGTAATGTAAAAAAAATTGAATTAAATAATATGATACGATCAATAATTTCATAAAAATAAATCATAATGTGTGTGCACAAAATATCAACATCATAAATTTATCATTATAATTGATATCTAGCCTTAAACATTGTCTCTTATACTTTATCTGAGATATATACAAGGACATCCTTATGAATGATATCTATGAATAAAGTAGGCATGATTGAATGGGTAGGATGACAATCCTCCAACCATGAATAACATAATTGAAGAAGTAAATATTTTGGCCATAGAGGCAGTTCTGGCTATAGGGGAGGCTACTCCATCATAAGGGTTTCATATGAATGTTGTTTGGTAACATGAGGCTTTGGCATCAGAATCCTATAAAAATGTTATTGGAAAGCTAGACATCTATCTATAAAATGGACTGAACACTCATTTCAAAGATAATATATCTCCCCTTATCCAGGCATGTATGTTGGAGTCACCTTTGGGGGAGGCATATACCGATAAAGAGGAAACTTAATGACCTCAATATAAATTACATCTGAATAGTATCAAAGAACTTGACAACTAGATAAATAATGTGTACTCCTCTTGTGAAAGTTACAAAAGAGCATATGAGTAGTCAAAGTGGTGATTAAATATCCATGGTAGGAATTTTTAATTATGTATTTTGATACTATAAATGTATCTTATATGCACTACAATTATAGTTTGAATGTTTGGAGGTTTTTTGAAAGGTAAAAAATGCACTATTATCTCTTTTGGTGAGAGCTTCATGGATAGTAGGTAGATTATCTTGTAAAACATCACAAAAGGAAGAAAACTTAAGGGATCAAACAATTGATAAAAAATTAATGGTCTATTTTAATAATAATTTTGAAACATGGTAAACATATCATTTTAAAGATTAGGGACATCAAGCACATCTAAACTAGAAACTAGCTCCATAGCGGTCCTATCATGAAAAGTAAAAAAAAAAACTAGTATTCATAAATACAAATGTAAGGATGTAAAAATAAGGACAAATATACATACCATAAAATGTCTCACTAGAAAGGTCAAAAACATCATTCATATCAGGATAAAAAATGTTAATCATGTTGATACTAGAGATAAAATACACTTGATTGTAGGATTGCTTAAGATAGTATTGGTAAAGTAAGACTTAGATATTATTTATTTGATCATAAATAAATAGGAAAGGGATATATAACATATAAACATCATCATAATATAAGTGTTGAGATATAAATTTAGGGATTCAATGATAATGTCACTAGAAAGGGTTGTGTTATTAATAATTTTCTTTGTAATAATATTAGTTGTACAGATCTTGTCAATTTCTTTTTATGAGAATGGGGTTGTAAAATAGGTGGTAATTGAGATATAATGTTAGGATGGAGGTAAAAATTATTTATATTTAAGTTAATATCATTAGGTTCATCATAATTTGAATCAAGAAGGTTTGGTGGGATGTTTTTATAACCACTATACCTTCGAATGAGTTAATGGGATGATTAAAACATTGATATTATTAGAATGTGATACTAAGTAAAGGTTCAAGGGTAGGTGTTTTATAGATGCCATGTTGTTGTAATTTGTTCAAAATTCTAAGGGTTGGTATCACCTTAAATATTATAGATAGCTCCCATGTAAGGAAATTTAATGCAGTATAATGTAGAGGAAGTTATGGCCCTCATATGATGAATTCAAGGGCGGTCAAGTAAGATATTATAAGAAAGGGTAAAGTTTAAGATCATAAATTTCACCCTAACTATGTAAGGAGGTACCATGATAGGAATCCATATACGTCATAATGGAGGTATTTATCTTCAGTCATATCCTTGGCACATGCTATAGGGTGAAATAAGATTACTAATATAAAACCCATGGGATTTAATTATTTGTAAAGAGGAAATGCAAGTACCAAAACCTTTGTCTATGAGAGATAATTTGACTTGGACATCACAAAATTTAAAGATAATAAATAGATGAGGGTCATACAAATGGATAAGGATCTTATAGGGGATCATAAATGTGATTGGAAACTTGAGAGATAAAACCATATCCATCATGTGATTACTGTGGATAGACATATCTTCACATTACTGTGATATGTTTTCCTAATACTATGGAAAGGTATATTATTACCCAATAGGTGGTGGTTAAGGGATGTTCATGTCAAATAAAATTTTCATTAAATTATTTCAATGTCTAGGATAAGTTTACATAAGATCAAGAAAAATAATTTGACAAGGGAATCTAGAAAGCTATTATATGGGATCCCACCTCATTGAAGCTAATATTTGTGAGGCAAGACTATAACATAGAGATACATGTTTGAAAAAGATTAAATGTGAATGTAGAGTAATTTTGACCCAATTTTAATTGATTTTAAGTGGTTTTAAATGGTATCTAAATAATAAATCTAGTTGAGTTAGTTACAAGATACTATATCAATAGTGTCAATTTAGTTTATTTTTCAATAGTCTAGATCATACCTATTGATTTACTTGGAGACATAAAGGACTAAATCAACTTAGTTGATTTAGTTTATTTCCCAAAAAAAATTCAATTTAATTGACATGTTGATTCCATTAGAATTTTTTGAGTTTTGAAGGTTTAGGAAGGGCTGAGATTGATATGTGACTTGTAAGGTAGGCACAAATAGTTGAAAAGTTGTGAGAGGTATTTTGGGATGATTTTAAATATTATGTGTATTATAAATATGATTTATGATGTGATTGATGCTATTTATGTTTTACCAAGTTCTATACTTGAGTGGAAGAGGTATGGTTAATCACTACAACTATAGAATTGGTTGTTGGTGCTAAATTAATGGGATTTTAAGGTTAAGAAGTGTTGGTTATAATTACACCATTAGGACTTAAGTTTAATTAATAATAAATTTTCCTACGATTGCCTATTTTATTATTTAGTAAATAATGTATTTATAAAATGCAGCTTGCATTAAATTCTAAATTACATACCCACATGTTAAAATACCTTACGTTAAAATTTGCACACCAAAGTGTATTTTAGGCCACCATTTTCAACTACTTGTATTTATGAAAATACCAACATTAATGTAACCACATTTATTTATGAGACTCTTTAGGATATTTATAAGCAATCCTTTCCTCACCCATTTTGGAAATCAAAAGTATTATATAAATCTTATATGAGATTTAATATAGAAGAGATTTTTGTTATTTTGTCAAATTTTCTTTAAAGAATATTGTGTGTTTTTTAATAAGAGAATGGTCTTGGAGTGTATAAATGTTGAAATATTTTGTGTGTTATTATTATATTGAATTATATGATAGGATTTTTTATTGCTTTTTTATGGAGTTTATTTGTGTTTTTTTAAGAATGATTTGGAAGAGAATTTTGGTAAGTTTCAAGGTAAGCATTAATTTGGTTAAGGGAATCATATCCAATTTACTTACATGAAATTTTGAGACCTTTTCAAACACTTAATAACTTTCTCTTGTCGCAAAATCATGGTAAAATTTATGATCAAGGAGAATGTCATTTTATAAAGTATGAAGAGAACAAAATTTTCCATGAAAATGACCCCAACTAGTGTGGGACCAACAAAAATTGTACGGGTAATACTATTGGGGTTTAGATAAGCTATTATAAATATCTATAGATATGAGTCTAGGAAGGCTATCCCTAAGATCTACTAGTATAATAGGTTTAATTAGACCACAAATTTGGTTATTGGAAGGAGGGGGAGGTTATAAATTATTTCCTATTATGTGAGGAGAAATAACTAATTCTTGGGAGCCTCCTAGCATGATTAAATGAGTGGTCATCTTATAGTCATGACTATTATAATAGGGATTAGTAACACTATCATATGTAGCATGATTATTTTTATTAGGTCTCATAAGTATTCAAGTTACTTGTTTAGGTTGAGGGATATCACATTATCTTATGAGATGGTCTTGTCTTTTAGTTTAATCAAAGGCTTCATCCAATGACTTGGGAGTGGACCTAATGATGCATTTAAATTTATAACTTATAGTGATTGTAAAAATGTTGAAAGGTTATCTTTGGTCATGTTATACTTGGATTTGTTATTTAGTGATTTCAAATTCTTAATGAAGTCTTAAGTAGTCTCATGATCCACTTTACTACAATTCAAGAAGTTGGCAAAGTTATTTTCTAGAAAGTCATGATATTATAATTCTTGGATTAATGCATTTAATAATTATTCTAAATTAGTTATAGAGCTATACTTAAGTTGATTGTACCATTCTAAAGTATCACTCTTTAGGATTTTGGTGAGTAGTTGGGTTAAAATGAAGGTGTTAATTTTAATCCAATCCTTATATAGGTTACCAAAGGATTTTAAATGAAAACTGGGTTGGTGCATTCATTATAGGAGATTATAGGAGTAATTCCACCAATGCCAATGTTTATAATTTGATTCACTAAGGACTCTTTTTGGAGGTGTTAAATGAATTTTTTAGAAATAATAGATATTGGAAAGAGGTTATGAATATGGTTAATAAAGGGGGTTGTGTGGGGGGGGGTGCAGGGGCACTTGTATTAGGCATTCCACACTAAAATATTTAAAGTTTGATTGAATTCAATAGATTTGGTTTTGTATTTGCATGAATTGTTGAGAATTAGCGGTTTGAATTCTATCCATTTGTTTTATGACCTATAATATTACTTGTGTTGTGTTAGGGGGGTTTTATATTAAATTATAAGCTTTCATATCATGTTAAGAAGTGATAAAAGTGGAATTAATATTGGTGTTAATATAAAGGCTTTGGGTAGGAACACAAAAGCTAAGACTAGCCATGTTTATAACTATATTATGAATGGTGAATGTAAAAGGGATGGGAAGTTAGGTTTTGAATTGGTCTAAGTCCTATTATAAATCTAAGATTTTTGGTATAAAATCCTTAAAAATATTGGTCAATTTTCTTTGGTTTTTTATAAATAATATATTTTCAGAAAGATAAAAGGAAAGAAATTTGGAAAAAATGTTATGTATGATGAATTGGGAAATTAAGAAGATAACAATAAGAAGTAATAAAATGAAAATGTGAATATAAACCTACCAATGGTGGGATAAGATTCATGCCAGATTCAACATAATGTATATTGATGGTGAAGCCAATGTAAAGATATTGCTAAAACGTAATGAAAGGAAAATGTGAATACAATCCAACCACCAGAGTGACAAGATTCACATTGGGTTCACCATAATGTATTTTTGGAAAATATGTTAAACATTAAATATATCTTCTACTTTAAGAAGAGATAAGACCATACTAAGACTAACTACATATAATTAGTCATGCCACAAAGTGGGGTAGAGGCTAAAATCAAAAGCTATTTTTGAAGGGGTTATCAAGGATATAATAAGGTAATCACATGTAAGGAGTTGATGAACAAGGGAAACCTAGATGTGAGATGGTGATAACCTAAGATAAAAATATATAAATTTTAAAAGGCCAAGAGGATTTTAACTACATTCAAAGGTAGTGAAGACTAATCTAGGCATTGATAAGGGAATCTAAACTATGGTTATATCTGAAATCCTAGATAACATACATTAACATAAGCATAAATATAATATAGGCAAGGAGATAAGTGACAACAAACATACAAATCTAATAATATGTATAATATATCATAAAAAAAATATTATGGATAGGGATACAAACCTTGAGTCGTCTTGTTAGTGCATCAATCTCCCCCTTGGATCTAGTGGCACTTTTTAAGAGATGTTGTAGATAAAGGCATAAAATGGGAAGGAAAAATATTTAAGTGTCCTTAATTATGGACTCTAAAGACTAAGGGGAACCTCTTTGGTTCATATTCCTTCTATTGAGCTTCAAATACATTCATAGACTAAATCTCCACATGAATAAGATCCTATATCCTAATTACTCTTATATATTTAGAGTAAAATTTTTATTTGTAATCAAAGTAAATGAGTGTTGAATTTTTATCTAAATGAAATTTATGAACCCTATAAATACTGTTCAAATTCCTTAAAGTGAATTATCTCAAATTACAATAGAATTGTTTTACCTTAATTTGGATTGTAAAACCCTAATTAAGATATAAAATTGAATGTAAATCAAATTATAAAGTATGATAGTTAAACATGAATATAAATTTAAAATAATGAAATAGATTTAGAAAGTGGAATGTGATAAATATATAAATTACTAAAAATATCAAGATACTTAGCTTTTCTAGTTCACTGATTGACTGTGATTGACTTCTAACCTTGGGAAAGGGATGAAAGTAAGCCTATTAGTCATTTAAATATAGAATTGACTATTTATGCAAATAGGGTCACTAACATTAGGCTGGGGTAATCATGTCAACACTATAAATTAAGGTTAACATTACTATCTTGGGCTGATTTGGCTCTTTGTGACCATACAATCAATTATGCTTACTTGTAATACATCTGTATGTGTAATCTTGATGCGTGATCATGCATAAAACTCTAGATATCAATATACTTATCCTAAAAATATTAGGCTTACTTGTGAATGGTAAAAACTTGGAAAATGTAATGTGTTGAGCTGACCCCAGTCACCCCTGTTGATGATTCAATGTTGCCTATGTATCCAATACTCTAAAGAGGGAAATCAAACACACAGTATTATTCCCCTTAATATGAAAGTGTAATTGTGTGAATTTTATAAATGAATAAGCCTAGAATATAAATTTTAACACTTGAAAATATTCACTATTGAATTGGATTAGTATGCTTCAAACTTGGCTAATGACTACTTCTAGTGACCAATTTACAATTTGGGAAGAATAGGACATATTTTCTTAATGTGTAGTATGTATATATATGTTTTATATACAAGTTATAAGTAAGTAATAAGTATGGTTTTGATTTGTATTTATATGAGTCCATTTGGGTAATTATCATACCACTAACACATTAGAAAAATGGGCCAATGCATAAGAATGATTTAATTTTGAAAAACAATCATTGTTAGGTGAGGACCATTAATGTCACCCTTAGGTTAGTTTTGTCGATGAAATAGTTTGAGCCTAAAATTAGTATCTAGGAGGTGGAAATGTGGATCTAATGATCGAGATATGTATGATTAAGATATTTAGTTGGTTTGATACAAATTGATAGGTTATTTTAGGTGACTAATAACAAAATGAGAAGGTCAAACTCATAGTAAGCATGTAGATGTGAGAGAATGATGAACAATAAAAATATATGTGCAAAAAATCATGTATGGTAAAGGTATGTAAAAAATGACATTGTTGAGTGTCTAATACCATATTTTAATATCTACAAATTCCCCCATTTTTTATAGTATTAAAATACAATAAAAATACCAGAGTAAAATGATAAAGTATATATGAGTGTGTATAACGCACTTTGTCTTTGGGAGATGGATCTAAATTTATATCTTTGATCCATACAAAAATTTCAATGAAAATGTAGAAGTCAATATCTATATGCAAAATCTAAAGTCTTTAATTGAAAATTGATTCTTTTTAAGATTAAGGAAGGAGTACACTTGTATGTGAGTAAACTGTGTTGCCCTATAAATTTTTAGAGATGATGCTTCCTTGCTAAAACACATGGAGAGTTGGGGTTATTATGCCCCAAATATGTGTCATTATTCAAAACCTTAGTTTGGGAAGATAAATTATCTAATCCTCATGAATGTAGAGTAGAGCTAGGATTATTGAGTTTCACTAAACCTCTACTAAACTAAATCAAATATATAATCTATATTTGATCTCAAACCTCAATATGGTAATGTGGGAACCAAATAATGGGTTTGTTATGCATAATGTGATAAAATTTGAGCATCATTGAAACTCAACATACATTATATCAAAAATCACTAGTCAATTACTGCATGAATTAATATTATGCCTCACTGAATTAGTGCCAATTGTAAACTATAATAGTGTGTATGTACTTGAACAAGAATCATACCCCACTATATCTATGCCAAATGATACAAAATGTTATTAATCTATATGCTAAATCTGAGAACCTATATCTAATAATGTATCTACATATATAAATGTGTAATGCTTATTTTTAAAAATGGTGTGCACATGCATGGAATATGTACTCAAGTGTATGTGAATATGTATTTTTTAATACATGTATCTATAAAGTGTGTGCATATGCATGGCATATTCCCTTACAAGTTATCCCAATGTGTGAATAACCTTCACATATCTAAACCATTCTGAATAAAGCCAAGGGATGCAAACATGTGACATAACTATGTCTCAACAAATAAGGCCAAGGGAAAAAATCAAGGGACATGAAGATGTTACACACACAAGGATAAGGTATGCACATAATAGAAAAGCAATGAATAGCCTATTGTGAAAGAGTAACAACATCAATGAAGCATAAAACATGTGAAAACTAGTCTACATTATCCATGTATATTAGTGTAACATCATATTAAAGTAGCATATCCATGTAGCACTTTGTAAGATATGAGTTTTTAGCAAGAAATGTGTAATAAATCTAGATAACTTGACATGATAAAAGGGTAAATAAAAACCTGTGATAGTGTAACATGTGGAATAAGATGCCCCAACATTAACATGGCCACTGGGTATATGTGAGTCCAATATCTATGTGTCCATGTATGATCTATATGTCATGAATCATACTCATATACTATGAAATGCATGTGTGTATGAAAAATAATATGTCATCTACCAACATATGATAAATAATGTAATCTTTTTTTTTTAATTTAAGTTTTTGTATTTTTGAATTTATCTTGAAATTTTAAAAGTGCTAATCAATGATCCCATCAATTGGATAGTCATAGGAAGTTTATGTATTTTTTGGTACAAGGCTTACCTATCATGAGAGAAAAAATGCCAGATGTAAGTGTATCAATACCTAAAAAGGATTTAGGTGCTGTAATGTAGCTATCATCATGAATCATAGGCTCACATATATGATGAGTAATTATAAAAGGATAAGGATTAAATTGGGTCAATTGTATAGTAAAATAATTTATTGATACCTTTTTTTGTGAGGAACATACTATATTGTACATGGTGCTCACTTAATATATGGTATAGTAGTTAATGGCCTATGGGAATTCTGAATGACTCACTATTATTTCTATAATACTATATGCCTGGGAGAGTAAACTACTCTCCTCTAAGTTGAGTGTATAGAGATATCCTATGTATGTGTAATAACTAACTTCACATAATGTTCTTGAATAGGTGTAACAATAAATTATGGTGGCGGTAGAGGTAAAGGAGGTGATACCACTTGTTAAATAAGGTATTCATATGGAAATCCTAAAATTATAATTACTTTGTTGTAGTGTATATATTTAATACATCGATGCATTGTATATGGTACTCAATGAAGCTTCTATATCCAAGATCATCCTAACAACATGTCTAAGATCCCTATGCTTAGTGAGACTAGAAAAAGTGTAGAAACTATAGAAAAGTTGACCAAAAGAGGTAGAACAATGTGCCCAATAGTGTTATGTTTCATTCCATAATTTTTTTAAACCATTATTATAGTATCTTAGTGTGTTGATAAGTTTCAATATGCACACGTTATACCTTGAACCATTGTAAAAAATGACACTATGCATTAGTTGCTTATTGATGTAATCTTGTATGAATAGTGCATGAAGATTGATATTGTCATTGATAATCTCACTGTCATCAAATGTAATGATAGGGTGTTATGGTCATATTCCTATAAGTGTACCAATAATCCCATATATTAGGTCATCATATGTCATAGGTGGAGGGTGCAAAATCTATACATGATGTAATTCATATCCTTGGTCTTTTTTTACTCATGTTTGGGAATGGATCATTGAATATATATTTTTGGTTTCTAATTTCCATTTTTTGGGCCTAGACTCCTTTGTAAGTGTGGTTAACTCAATAATATTTTCATCAATAAGATATTGTATCTTATGCCTTAATTTAAAACATTTATTTTTATAATTCCTAGGAGCTCTATGGTAATCATAATATGCATTATTATCATAATTAATAGGTGTAGGTCTACTTGCATCAAAATATTATGGTGGAGGAAGAGAGATGAGGTTTATTTCAAGTAAATTTTTTAATAGTAAACACAAGGAGGTGATGGTAATTGTGAAAATTTCCTCTTCTTTGGAGTGGATAATTGAAGCTGATTTGTAGGCTATGATAATGCATTTAACTATCATCTTTACCTCATTATTGTTATCATTAGATTTAATCTTGTAGCTTGGTTTATTTTGAAAATTAGTTTTTTAATTACTTGGTACATACTTGAGTTTTTTCAAATCTATGAGTTTGACTTCCCATTCTCTCACTATTTGACATAATTCATTGAAAGACTTGAATTTATTGAATACTATTGACTCATGTAATGGTGAAAGAAAAATTTACTTTAAGATATTTTATAACTCATTATCTTCCATGGGATTCATCATCTTAGATGGAATGGTATTATAACACAATAAATAATAAATTATGCATTCATTGGGCCCTTTCTTGAGTTTAGAAATTTATGCATGTGATATTTTCTCATCAATATTGATGGAGAAGTGTGCTAGAAAATGATTTGCCAAAGAGTTGAATGCTCTAACTGATTTGAGGGGAGGTCATAGAATAACCTCAAATCATAGCCTTTGAGACTTATTCAGAATAACTTGGTCAACAATATGTCATTGGATTCATAATCCAAGCATTCTACATGGATAGATCAAAGGTAGTTTTTAGGGTCATCTTTATTATCATAAATTAGAAGCTTAAGAGTGAAAAAGCCTAAATGTAAGGGATAAGATGCTATCTCTGGGGATAACAGGTTATGAAGTAAGGGATATAAATATATTAAATAACTAACTCTACATGTATCTCACAGAACAAAAAATTATGTTAGAGGGAACATACAATAGGTGACATTGGTGATGTATTATGCGTAGTCATCATAGGATGGGAATAGGTCACCTGTGTAGGAAAAACCATTTAAATTTTTTGGATGTTTTGTGTTACACCCACTCCTTGGGTGGACACCACATATTTTATTAGAGGTGTATATGTGGGAATAGTACCAATAATATAAGTTTGAACACATGTGGTTGGGTTGGAATCTTGAAAGGATTAATTGATATCATAGAAAGAGTCATATTTTTCACTAGATGTACTATCTTGAGCCAAATTTTGTTGTTAATATCTTGATATATGTGACATTAGATCAAGAATTTATGGATTTATGTCCATATATTTAGTTAATTATCTTTCATCAACCTCACCAAATCTATTCATAATAGTTATTTCTTATTTGTGAGTATGTTCATACTCAATATTAATAATAACTATATCAAGAGGATGTGTAGTAGTAACATGGAGTAATACAAATTGGATGTCCTAAGAATATGGATTAAAAAGGCTACAAATTATTCTTTATTAATTTCAACCTTATATTTTTTTAATTTGATAACATAGTTATTATAGATTTTATGATCAAATAAAATAAACATCTAATGATTACAATCATTACTCGAATAAAAAAATTAGAAACAATATTTATCCATTATAGAAATGCCTAATATTAGAAATTAGGTCTATAAATGAAACCCTAAGGCATAAATATGAAATCCCTAGAAGGATGAAACCCTAAAGGAGACCCAGGGTTTGGAACAATTCAAAAAATATTTGGGTTCACCAATATGTTTTACCCAAATTTGGGATGTATAATCCCAATTAATATAGAAACCTGAATGTAATCCAAGTTATAAATTTTGACAACTAAGCATGAATCTAAATGTAAACTACTAAAATATATTTTACAAGTGGCATGAGTTAAATATATAAAAGAATAAAGAGATCAAGATACTTAGATTGCAAAGTTCACTGACTGACTATGGCTAACTTATGACAATGGGAACGGGTTATAAATAAGCCTATTATTTGTTTAGATACATAAATAATTTTTTATGCATGTAGAGTCACTAAATAAAGCTGAGGTAATAATGCTGATGCTAGTGACTAAGGTTGACAATACTATCCTAGGTTGATTTGGCTCTTTGTGACCATACAATCAGTTATGCTTACTAGTAATACTTCTATATGTACAATATTAATTCCTGATTGTGTTCAAAACTTGAGAAAATAGTATCCTCCTTGAAATTTTAGGTTTACTTGTGAAGGGTAAAAGCATAAAAAAACTTAGGAAATATAATGGGTTGATCTAACCCCAATAACTCCCATTTATGGTTAACCACTACCTATGCATCTAATAATTTGAAGAGGGAATTTAAGCAAACATAGTTCTTCCCCTTAATATGAATGTGCAATTGTGATCTTTTTCTATATGAATGCACCTATAATCTAGATTTTGATACTTGAAAATATTCTCTCTTGACTTGTATTGGTATGATTCAAACTTGGCTGATGACTGCTCCTAGTGACTGATTTATAATTTGGGAAGAATAAGACATTTTTTTCTCAATGTGTACTAGTGTATAACTTATTGATAGATGAGTGCCAAATTAGTAATAAGTATTGGGTTTATTTATATTTATATGAGTCCATTGGGTAAATTCTCATGCCAATGACATGCTATTAAAATGGGAATACCCATAGGAATGATTTAATTTTGAAAAGTAAACATTTCTAGTCAAGGGTCACTAATGTCACCCTAAGGTTATTTTCATCAATGAAACTATATGATCATGAAATTAGTGTCCATGAGGTAAAAATGTGGGTCTGATGATATGGGGATTTCTAAGTAAGATATTTTGTTGGTTTGGCACAAACTAATAGGTTCTTATAGGTGTTTGAAAAAAAATAGGAGGGTCATGCTTAGAGCATGCATGTGGATGTACACAAGTCATGTAAGGTTAAGGTAGGTCAAAAGTGACATTTCCAAGTGCATAATACCAAATTTTAGTATCTGCAAAAATCAACCTATATCAATTTAGTACAATGAATAAAGGATGACATAGTACTGTGTTGGTCATGCCAATATATTAAAAATAATAAAATAACTAAATTAATCAAGATAAATTTGGTAGGAAAGCATCACAAGGAGGAAAATAGACTAGATCAATTAGGATCAATCTAGTATGAAATATAGCAGATGATGCAAAACTATATTGAACTTGATCAATCTAGTAGGAAAAATTTAAGATAACAAGTAGAATGTGTGGAATGAAGGGAAATGTGACCCAAAGGAGGTTAAACTGAGCTAAAATTATAATGATGATGATAAGTATCTATAATAAGATAATATAAACATCTCTCATAAATCATCATGAATGACCCCACCCCTTTCTATGTGCACTCCTTCAGACATGCACACTATAATATTGATGTGTTGACAAGTCTTGTAAAAGAGATAATCCATAACTAAAAAAATAGGTGTATATAATTCCTATTTTTTAAGGAAAAACTATAGGAAAAACACATAGTAAAAACCTACAAAAAATCTAGGCAAAACCATGAAATAAACTTACATAAACCTACAAAAAAATTTAGATTTTTTACAATAAATTCCATAAAACCTTATAAAAACCCTATATTTTAAAAAAAAATAATCACAAAAAAGCCCTTACAAAACCTTTAAAAATTGTGCATTCTCTTTTATTTTATAGCTGTAAATACCTAAATCTAGTCACATGTACTTGATAATGTCAATTCTTGACATATCTTATACCACTTGAATTACATTCAAACATATGACTCTTATTCACCATTTCTCTATCCATTTATCTATATGTGGTTTTAACCCATCTATTTACTCTCACTACTACATAAGAACTTCCAAGTCATTGCTTAAATTGATTGATATCACTCTTAGACTACTCCTAACCACATACTAGTTGTTCTTACTTATCCAAGATAGGTATGTGTTCTACAAGAAAGTCCACTACCACAAACATATCCACTTACTGAGACCTTATCCTTATTCCATTTAACATCTAGTTTCAAAAAAATTAAATATCCATATGGGTCATCCCACATGTTTCAAAATTTAGACAAAGGAAATTATTCAATTTGAATCCTATAAATACAAACCAAAGGTTATTCATTACTACTTAGATATCCCTATAGCTTAACACCATCTATTAAGAACTTATATATTTTTGTACATTGAATAAACCATAGTCTTCCGAAATTCAATATCAATCACTAGGAGTTGTCATAAGCCAAGTCTGGATCATTCCAAATCAAGTCTAGAGTAAACATTGTCAAGTATCAAATCCACATTATGAGTTACATGCATATGGTGAAAGAACACAATTTCATAACCATGATAGGTGGGATAACTATTTGTGGTTTGGTTGCCTTATTAGGTTTGTTTCTCATGCTTTACTTTTTAGATTTTTGTCTTAGGGTTTCAACTAAATTCATGATTTCCATACACTAAAGATAATTCTAATCATCCTTTCCAATATTTGATTGAGAATAATTCAAGGATTTGTATTTAACATATGGGTTTCGTATTGGATTAATAATTTACATGCACAAAAATATTTTATTTTGCTAGTTTTCAATTTCTTTTCTTTCTTTTCTTGCCCTCTAAAATTGTGCTTTGGTAGTTGTAAAACTAATAGGAGCTATCATTCTGGGAAAATAGGTTATCATTTTTACCTGAGTCATGGTGTGAGGGGAACTAATCTAATAATCAATCCATTATACAACACTATATATGTACTTTATATTCCATTTACCTAATAAGTATATAAGTAACACATATCTTTTTTAATTTGTAGCCATAAGAACCTTTTTAGCTGTTTGGTTTTATAGTGCATCACAAAGTGGTTAGCCTTAAGATGTTACTCTAAACATACCTTAGTGATGGAATACTATATATATATGACAATGAAATCCTTCATAGTTAGTTCCCATTTGGGTCTTGTTCACTATTTAGGACTGGGATAAAAATCAAATCATGGCTATAATAAATGAATTTTGATTCTATCTTTTGATCAGAATCATGAGGTTCATCATCACATTTTATGTTACTTTATGAGGTGTTATTTGGATTCAGTATATATTTAAAAGGGATAAAATGAATAAGATACAATATAAATCCTTCTATAATTCATATTATTTCAATATCAAATCTAAGCTACTACCTATCACCACTAGTTGCCAAAGAGAAGACATGACTCAGTTTGTTCTATATACACTCTCTCTATGGGTTTTACAATGAATACTATACACCCTATTGATGTTTTAATCATTATTGTTGAGACTAATAAAGATAATATAGATAAATTGTATGAAATTAATGATAAATAATTCACTAAATATCTTAACACCAATTCACATAGGATTTATGCATTACTATACAATGCAATAGATGAAAAAATAAATCACTTCAAGCTTCTACATTGGGTGAACAATTTTATCCCTTACATGATCTTAATCTCTCCATTCAAGCTAATACTTCCACTTCAGGTATTCAAGTTTCTACTATTGATTCTATTCCTATATCAACACACCTCTAATTACATATGTGATATCATACCTAGGTATGGGGGTATCACAAGTCTTAAAAAAAATTAATATGCCTATTTATACATAGGAAATATACACGCATCCTTTGGTTACTATGGAAGGTCAACCACTAACCCTACCTAATGCAATTCCCTTGAGCAAACTGTTATAACCCTGCATGTTAAGGTGTTGTAATTAGAGTAAGGTGTCTCTAGATTTATTCATTCAATGAATTACCATAATTTTATTCATAATAATTTTCCATCTGATATAGCATCTTAGTTATTACCAACAATATTTTTAGCTCCTAATATTCTTCCCTATGAAGGTAAAGGTGATCCTAAATAACATATTTGATCATTTCATGCAATAAATTTAGATTATGCATACAATGACAACTTATTAACCAATATTTTTATAAAAATCCTAAAAAAATATGATTTACGATGGTTATATGATATTACAATCCAATTATTTAAATAATTCAACCCTTTGGTAGATCAATTTCTAGCACACTTCTCTATCAACATTGGTGAGAAACTATCTTATGAAAAAATTTATAAACTTAAGAAAGGGTGTAATGTACCAATAAGTGAATATGTTCTTTGATACAAAACTATGCTAGCTAAGATGACCAATTATATCAAAGATAATGAGTTACAAAATATCTTCACATAATTTTTTCTAGTATCACTTCATGAGTTTATCATGTTCTACAATTTAAAATATTTTGATGAGTTATTATATACAGTGAAATAACAAGAAGTCAAACTCATATTTTTGAGAAAACTTAAGTATGCACCAAATACTCCAGCTAATTTAAATAATAATTTTAAAAAAAAACCAAGTTAAAAGATAAAATATAATGAAATAAAGAATGAATCAAAATTAATAATCAATGTAGTAACATAACCAACAAATAAGATTCAATCGACAGCTCCACCAAAGAGTAAATTTTCATGGTTACCATCTCCTCCTCATATATTGTTACGAAATTTACTTGAGTTACTAATTCTCAACATAAAGGATTAGACAACAACACATATTTTTACTATCATAGATGGATTGGACATTATACAGAGAAGTGTTAGAATCTAAGGCATAAAATACAAGATTATATTGATTACAAAACTATTGAGTTATACCCACAAAGGAGGCTAGACCTTAAAAAATGAAAATTCAAAGTTGAAAATATTTAGTAATACACTTCCAAACCATGGAATAAAATAAACTAAGGATAATTCAGAGGTACAGCTTTATACAATGTGCATCTTACCCCTTTAACATATGGACATTCAATAGATTATATTATTAGTATACTTACAGGTGCATTATCACCATGTAATATGATCACATTTGATGATAGAAATATTGTTGATGATGATTTAGATAGATGCAAAATATTTATTCAAGCTTATATTAATAAACAAACCCCTACAATGTGTCATGATTGACAATGGGTCAAGTGAAAATTCATGTACAATGACACTTTTTCTCACTCTTGGGTACACAAAGTAGGATTTACAAGATACATCAAAAGTAGTTAAATGATTTGATAGACATATACAAAATAATATTTGGAATATATTGCTACCTCTTCAAGTTGGTTTATAGATAATGGCTACTCCATTCTTAGTCTTACTAAACTCAGGGGTCTTTGACATATTATTATGATACCCTTAGATTCAAAAACTCTATGTAGTGCCATCCAAAATACATCGATGTATCAAATATATACATTGTAATTAGGTGGTCATAGTTTTAGGTATTTGATATAAATAACCTCTACAATGTATTTATTCTTCCTACCCCACCACCACTACAATTTATTATTACACTTATTTATGAGTATAGTGTAGAGTCAGCCATTGTACCTATGAAAGATCTTTCTTTACAGTCATATTAGAGGAGAGTAGTAAACCCTCCTCAATAATGATTTTCACATCAAAGAGTTATTTAGAGGTCACAAATATCATCATATTTTATAGTGCATCCTAAGGTAGTACCTTAGGTGGTTCAATATGTTCCACAACAAACACATGTAGTGAAACATTCTCCTACTATATAACAGAGCCCACAAAGTCATACACCCTATAAATTTACATGTATTACAAAAGATTATATGAGCACCGATCAAGATACTTAAATTATATCACCCAATTACTTTTCAAATTATGATTCATCTACATGTAAGAATTTTCATTAATGGAAAGTCATCCTCTCAATTTATGATATAGGCACACACTATAGTCCTATCATTGATGGAATTATTGGGTAATTTATTTAACATTTTTCACATAAAATATTTCAAAAATACAAAAAAAAAATCAAATATTTTAATGATATAAAAATTCAAATATTTCAAAAATATAAAAATATATAAAATGTTCTCAAAAAAAAAAAGAGGACTTAAACATGACATAAGTTGCTAGTTTACTTCTTTACATATGTTATTTATCATATATTTTGGTAGATATCATATTGTTTTGTATACATACATACATTTCAAGAGGTATATGAGTGTGATGTAGGACATATATATATTATACATGGAGTCCTAGATGTTGGACTCCATTCTACCTAATGGCCATGCCTATGTTGGAGGCATCTTATTATACATGTTATATCTATCTATGATCTCTCTAAATGTTGAGTTACATATCTTAAAAGTGTCTTCATAGTTACTCATATACTACATTGTGATACATTGTTAATTTTATATGATGTGACATTGATAGATATGTATGGTGTAGACTAATTTTAACTTATTACATGCCCTTTTGATGTTATAACTTTCATGAATGATAGGATAGACATTTATTAGTTATTGTGTGTGGCCACTTAGCCTTGTGTGTAAAACACCTTTATGTCCCTTGTTTTCAAAAATTTTAATGTCCTTTGAGTGTGATACTTGGCCTTTTTTATTGCGATGTGTTCATGTCCCTTGTATGTGACCCTTGGCCTTATGTGTGATATTGTGTGACATTGTGTCTTATGATTTTCATGCTTGATTACTAGTGCCATGATCCATATCATGAAATTTTACTACGTAGTATTCTATAGATATAGTCACTATACTACATACCTCATTACTATATCTATCTAGACATGACACTTATATGCCTAACACTACATATGTTCCATACATGCCTTGATGACAAATACTATACTATGATAAAATAATCTCCAAATGTTGACATGTTGCTACATATTTATATCCTTATGATATGATACCAATAATCTTCTTTTTAAATGAGTTATTGTTAGGCTACATCACTCATCTCAAAGGGGAGCATTATAATGAGATTGTCTAAGATATTCAAGCCT
The DNA here is from genome assembly GCA_037957365.1 of Torreya grandis. Taxonomy (NCBI): domain Eukaryota; kingdom Viridiplantae; phylum Streptophyta; class Pinopsida; order Cupressales; family Taxaceae; genus Torreya; species Torreya grandis. Next base: position 143,165 of record JARHVA010009109.1, read on the forward strand.
CCATAAGAAAAAAACCCAGTTTTTATGATATTATAAAGGTTTCAAAGATTCAAAGTAGTTTCAAAATTAGATACATGATAGATTATGGAGGCATATGGCATGCATATGAACTCACTTTATAGATACTTGAGTATAGATTCATACACACTTGGATGCATATGGCTAGGAATATAAAAAACTATTATAGTAAAAATTATTATAAGTTTCACATATAGTTATAGTTGAGTACAAAGATGCATGTTGATTTTCAAGCCAAATTATGGTTCATGAAATAGCTATGAGACTAGGTATTCCCAAAAGAGGAAGATATGAATAATGATGGGATTTCATATTCCATTTTAAGAATGATTTTGGATCAGCCTAGGGCCTGACTATGGGTATTTGAATTCATAATGGATTCTATGTGAATGGTCTCCAAGAGATGTTTTGTCACCACTGAAAGTTCAATATGGGGTTTCTTACACACAGATCTAATTATCAATGGTTATTATTGGATTTCATGTATGATGATCCTCTATTTTATAAATATAATGAGAGAGGGTAATTTAGTCTTTAAAAATAAACACAAAAAGAGAGGGGAGAGTAAGGCAAGAAAGAGAGCCTCTAGGCCTAGAATGAACTCAATACATTAACCATCAAACCAATGCTCTTGCCACAATTATACCATTTTAGACTGACTTTCACTAAATTTATACCTCCAAGAACACTAATAAGGGAGTATGCCTCAAATATGAACCCTAATTTAAGTACTATGAGTTTATAGTAAACTAAACATAAACACCTAATGTCTACTTGCATATTAACACACAAATTAATAGTACTATAGAAAGAGAAATGAGAGAGCTCAAAATAGGATTATAATAGACAAACACATCATAATCAAAACATAAATCATAATCACAACATACATGTAGTAGAAATCTATTGATATGATCAATCTAGAATTTAACAATAATTAAAAATGGAGATAAAAGATAATTGAGATGCAAAACCAACCCTTTATAGAAAACATGAATTATATTCACTAAAAAAATCAAGTGTTGTTACAATAATTGACCTTAGCCAACTCTATAGTCTGAAGAGATGAGGGAGAAAGTAGGTGAAATCCTAGTTATAATTTAACAACACTTTCAAGCAAGTTTTAGTCAACCCTTATATTACAATACAATTTTTCCTTCTATAAATGAGGATGGGATTCAACTCTAAATATCATGAGATTCACATCCTAGGACATGATGACCACTCATGATATTTACAACTATAATTCAAAATATTAAATAAATGAAACCCCTTTAATTCTACAAAATATTTATGTAGGACCACTTAGTTGATATGCACATGCATCTGTGAAGGTCCTTCTCCCAACTGATTTGATCTCACATCCCTAGCTTCCAAAATTACTACCATGAAGTCAAATTCCTTATCCATCTTAACAAGGTTAATTGAGGGTTACCTTAATAACACATCATCTTAAGTCACTAGCCTCTAATATTCTTGGAAGGGAGCTTCCATTGACACCTGAACCCTAGATACTTGGTTGATGCTCATCATGGATTAATTTGATAGCTTAAAAAATCTATGAGCCCCTTCCATATTTAATTTAGTTACCTTCTCCCTTATTATATAATCAAATTGACCTAGGTGGGATCTAAATTATCCCTTGTCTATCAGGGTGCCATCTGGGTGGAATAACACATCGATATTGACCTCTTTAAAGTAGGTCAAAATTTTCTTCTTGCCCTCTTCCAAGGTTCTTATTACAATACGATACAAAACCATATATTCCTATATAACCACCTTCATATTCCTAGTGTACATATGATACAACCCTAAGTCTGAGGTGGGAATTTATTTTAATTCTGAGAGCATACCTTTGTGAATCACCACCATCAACTTCCTACACTTCCTATCAATCTCCATAATCATCTCTATGTAATCTTGAGTCCAATATATAAACACATTAATCTCAACCATAATATCCACCACCTTTCATATAACTAATAAGAGTAGTATGATGGTGTTCTTAAACACCCAATCAACCCAATGGGTAAAGAGTTCTTCACCTAGGATTCTAAAATATGAACTTGGATTTACATGTCCTTGAAAAACTTATCCAACATATCATGAATTGCCTAAAGAATGGAGAGTGGATCCTCATCCACATTTTAGTCCCTAGTGGAAGTCATCACCTTGGTCAAGGAGAAAAAATCCTAATGGGTTTGCCATATTAATGAGTTCCCCTCCTAGATGAACCTTTGCATTAGAGTCATCTTAATGCTTGAGCAAATATCCACTACATGTTTTGGTCACCCTAAACCATCATCTCTGACACTTGAGACCTTGGGAATATTCCCCAAGTTGTGAACGGTGTTAGAGGGCTAGTTGAGATGGTGGTGAAGGGCATAGGATGAGGTGGAGGGGAGATGGAAAAATTGGAATGGGTGATTGAGGAAAGCAAATGAGGAAGAGGGAGCATGGGAACAAAGGGAAGAAATATGAAAGGGGAGGCCCATGGGAACATTTGTGCTTACCACTTCTCTTGGGTCATGCCCACTTAAGGAACAATGCCTCCTAGGATAGGGGTGTGTAATAAAAGGGAAGAGATCATCTAGTTAAATCAAAATCTCTAAGCACCTTGGGTAATAGAAAGAGGGGACTAGGGAGAAATATGTAGAGGTGCCATGACTAGGTTTAGAAGGCAGTGGGAGTGAGGGTTGGAAGGGATATAGAGAAAATGAGAGGTGTAAGGGGTGGAACCTGTACTAGTGCATATTGAAAACCTCATTTTAGGATTGCCTTTAGACTTCTAGTGATGTAAAACTTTAGGATCTATGTATCTTGGGTTCAAGGTATCAGGGGTTGAGTCACTTATGCTTGGGTTACCTATCACTAAATAACATGGGTCTATATAGGCTAGGGTTAGGATACTAGACACATTAGAGGAGGTAATAGAGGAGTCAAGGCATGATGATTAATGTCATTGGAGGAGGTAGAGGATGAGGTGTAGGAGTTGTTGGAGGAGGTGGGGATGGAGCTAGAGCACAAGGAGGAGAAGGTGGAAGAATGCCTTACAAAATCCTCCTAGAGATAGTGGGAGGAGTCAGAGTTGGATTCTTCATAGAGTAAGCAAGAGTTGGAGGTGAAGAAGATGGGACCGCATGGACCTTATTTATTTATTTTTCTTTCAAGTCATGATACATGACAACACCTTTTGGTCATCCATATCATCCAAGTAGAGTTCATTGTCATCTTTCATTTGGTGGTCATCATTTATATTAAGGCAGGTCAAATACCTCATTAGGTGAGCTCTAATCATGCCCTTAAGGTCCCAATACCAAATATTAGCTCTACTTAGGGTGAAGGAGTCCTACCTAGATACCATTTCTTAGAGGGGAGGGAAAGACTTGTAGAAATGGTACCTAATGGAGATTGGGAGTGGTGGACATGCCTTCTTCTAGTGGCTTATGAAAAAGCCAAAAATACCCTCTACTAGTTGGTAGGCAATCTCATGCTTTACTAGGTGATTTGAGATGAATTATGAAAAATGAAGGGGCTAATTGAGTATGCTTATAATTAAAATCATGGTGTCCTCCCTATAGTACTAATAGTCATCGATGGTTATAATAAAGTACCAAATTTCTTAAGATAAATAGGGCATTGGTGAATCATTGATTACATTGAAGACCACTGAATATAAGTGCCCATAGATGTGGTTCTAGTACTAATGGCGATATAGTTTATAAAATAATACATGAACCACCAAGCCCATGGGAACCCATGAAAGAAAATTTGAAGGTTTGAAGGTGAGAATCCCATAGACTGCATCTATAAGGTAGTTAATCATGTCAAAATTTCCTCATGCTTGGGAATCTAATATGACATTGGCCAACTTGAATTTGATTAGTCCTCCTATGTCTAGAACTTTAGATCATGTGAAGATCACATGGAGAAGGGGCACCCATAATTAATTAATTAATATGTAAGTAGTCATGGTACTCGAACAATTGATTCAACATAATCATGCCTACCTTGACCTCCTCCTAGAGTTTCAAATTATGTATGCATTGATGCCCTCCTTGTTGACACACTTATCATCTAGTTTCTCATCCTAGTCCTATAGGATGTCATCTATCTAGAAGGTCTTGGTAAATGTTTTCATTTCTATAGCATCATAAGAGAAGGTGAAATCCAGGAGAGATTAACACCTTGTAGCTATTCTCAAACATGTCAATGATCTGGTGCCAAGAGTTGGGTGAGTAAACCTAGTCATGGACTCCATTCTACATCTAAATGGTGATGAGAAGTAGGTTGCCGAACAAGTTAGCACATGGGCCTCTAGTTTGGTCATAGACTTAACCACATTTATTTTGGGCCTAAAAGGCATCTTAAAATTATGCATGTTCATCCTTGTTGGAGTTTGAGTCTTTGGGTACCTATTTGATTTCTTTGAACATGTCATTATAGTACTTGAACTTGGTCAAGCCTTCTGGGAATAGGGTATCCCAGTACTCAGGCTAGGCCTTGGGGTTTGAAGAGAATGCAACCATTATAGCTAGATGGAGGGCCAATAGGAAGGTATTGACTATAAAGGCAAAAATTTAGGGGTATGTAATGGGAATTGTAAATAAAGTAGTTGAATTGATCTCAAAGGTATACAGTGATAACTGTTGGTGAGTTTTATTTAGGATTTTGTAAATTCACACATTCATCCTCTTATATTAATATCATTTGGTATCTCACTTGTTGTGAATTCAAATTTGAGTTGGTGGCTAGATCTCCTCTCTTTTTTTCCCAATCTAGAGTGAAATTCAAAGCTCATGATCCTTCATCACCAACCATATTTAGTAAAGGCAATGTGACATTTTAAAACTATATAATTAGGCTGAATTTTCTATTTCATTAATGCCTAATGCGTGGTAGGAATATGGTCACATCTCTTTGAGACTTACTAGTTAAATCCCACCTTATGCCATGTGTCATCTACTTATTGATCCTCCTATTAATGGTTAGCACCTAAACATGGATTCATACTCTATGTCATACCCTTAGGAAGTGTGAGGTGTCACTTAGGGACACATGGCATCCTCTGATTAGTCTTTAAGCTCCATCCATACCCCATTCTAACCATTTTAAGGTATTAAGTGGTCACTTGTTCATATGCTTGGTTGCATGACGTGGTGCCCTATTAGTGGGCCAAGATCTCATAAGCTTTGACATCTTTGATAGATTTAGGGGACTAAACACTCTAAAAATTAATCATGTGGTACCATTTGAGTGGGTTGGGCTCTCCTAGGCTTTGATATCTCTTACTAGTTTGGGGACTGACTGCTCTAACAATTAGTGACATGGTACCCTTTTAGTGGGCTAAGCCCTCTAGAGATATAATATATTTGGTAGGTTTAAGGGACTAGTTTATTTGACAACTAGTGACATGGCACACTCTGAGTGGGCTAGGCTCTCCTAGGATCTCAAATCTCCGATAGCTCCAGGGGACTAGTCACTCTGATAACTAGTGACATGGTACCCTCTAAGTGGGTTAGGCTCTCCTAAGATATAAAATCTTTGATAGGTTTGGGGGACTAGTTGCTTTGAAAACTAGTGACATGGTACCCTTTGAGTGGGTCAATCTCTCCCAAGATCTAATTTTTTTGACAGGTTTAGGGGATTGTCCACTCTAATAACTAGCGACATGGGGCCTTTTGAGTGGGTCAGGCTCTCCTGGGCTTTGACATATTTGATAGGTGTAGAGATTGGACAATCTAATGATTGGCAATGTGGTTCCCTCTAATTAGGTTAGGATCTCTTAGGCTCTAAAATATTTTAGAGGTCTAGGGGACTAGATGATTTAATAATAGGAAATATGGCTCCCTCTGAGTGGGTCAGGCTCTCCTAGGCTCTTACATATCTAAAAGGTTTGAGGGACTGACCATTTTGACAAATAGTAACATGTTAACTTTTGAGAGGGTTGGGATCTCCTAGGCTCTAACATCTTTAATAGGTCCAAGGGATTAGTCACTCTAATGAATGGTGTTATGGCACCCTCTAATTGGGTTAGGCTCTCCTAGGTTTTGGCATCTTTGATAGGTTCGGGGGACTAATCACTCTGACAATTGGTGATGTGGCACCCTCTAATTTTTCCATTTTCCCCTATAAAACCCATAAAAAGGCTAAGTAATAAATGAAAAGATGTGTAATACATTAATAACTTACCCAACTGCCACTAAGATTTTGATTTACCCTGAAGGGGTGTCAGCTCTATTGCTCCAGGAAAGGAACAAGACTATGAGAACTCCTTTTAAAAGATGACTTGTAAAATTAGTACTATAAATCCTTAAAACAAGAATCTTACCTTAGTCATAAAATAAAAAAGTCTTTTTATTGCTTGGATAAATCAAGGTAACACCATATTCTAAGGGTTTAGTTCAGGGGAAGTTGACAAGAATAAAAGAATAGACCTGGGAGCTCTGGTTTGATAATTTTAATAGAGGGGTCCCCATTTTGAGGAAAAGGGGGCATGCTATATATAAACATCTTTTTGTATTATTTAGCATAAATTTTGGAGGCATGATGATGGTTCATGAACATGTATGCATTTTTAAAATTCAAAAGACATGATACTGGTTCATGTGCATATGCACTACAGTACAATTTATAGGTTCAAAGAGAAATTATCATTATTTCACTTCAAATTGATTTATATTACTTAATGATGGGGACATGAATATTATTCATTATTCATTATATTTTCATCATTCAAATAAAATCTAGATTTGTTTATAGTAGAGTGATTCATTTTGTTATGGGTAATGTAATAAATTTTGGAGGCATGATGCTAGTTCATGCACATGTATGCATTTTTAAATTTCAAAAGGCATGATACTGGTTCATGTGCATATGCACTACAATAAATTTTATAGGTTCAATGAAAAATTGTCATTACTTCACTTCAAATTGATTTCCATTACTATCATGATGGGGACATGAATAGTATTCATTATATTTTCATCATTTAAATAAAATCTAGATTTTTTTATAGTAGTGTGATTCATTTTGTTATGGGTAATGTACATTTGATTCCAAATAAGTTCAAAGGCCTTGGCATTACTTCTAACAAACCCATTGTGTGGTGCCACCTTTTATTATAAGTGATGTTCATTTGAGTCTAGTGAAACCCAATGACCTTGACATTTCTAGCGAACCCAATGTGGTTCCATCTTATTTTGGATTTTTATATTGGGTACTTCTTATAGATAGTCAAATTTGGTCATGAATACTTGATAATTTCAGTTTTGACCCTCTTTAATTTTATTTGAGCACTTAAAATGGTTCTATTTCTCCACCTCATTCTATCCTAAGTAATTATATAGGCCCATCCCATCTAGGTTTTTGTATTTCACCTACAAAAATAATATTAATCACTAAAAATATCTTTAAGCATTTGTAAAAACATTCGAAATCCATGATATTAAATGCCAACCTTCCATAATAGAATCAACCCACATGTGTCAGGATCAACAGTCAATCCTAACCTTATGGTTAAATCCACACTTTACCATAGAAATGACTCTTTTTGAAAATTTAAACCCTCCATTACAAGTTTATCTATATTTTTAGGATAGGTAACATGAGGTTTCACCCATTTGGATTGTTATAAATGCACATCTAAGACACCTATTCTACCACTTGGAAATTTCACTACTTGAACACACTCGTACTATTACACATTAAGGAAATCTTCCCTACTATTTCCAAATTATATTTTATTCACTTGAATTAGACCTTACATAATTCATAATCCTATTATATCTGACTCAAGAAAAAACATTATCAAGTATTCAAGCCATCTTTAGATGCATACATGTAACAAAAGTAACATTATCACACTAAGCACTCTAGGTGGTAAAACTGCAAGGGAGTGAATTATTTCCTTGTAGTATTAGATATGTAGGCAATGATCAATCATCATGGGGGTGATTGGGGTCAACTTAACCCATTACACTCTCTCTTTGTTTTTGTTAGTTTTCAACCATTATAAGCCCTAGCTATTAGAGATACAATCACTGAGAGGGGGGGGTGAATCATTGAGCCCAAATAATCTAACTTAAATTTCAATCCTTAAAAATACTCAATTAGTTACCAAAAGCATTCATGAAGCATACACATCATTCATAGCAATGAGTAAGAGAGATAATGCAAGATTAATCACATAACACATGACATACATGGGAAACCCTATTGGGGAGAAAACCCACTAGAACCTAAAATTGGATTACTATCTTATAATAATAAGATCCAATTTAGACCAGTTACAATTGATTAAGGAACTACAATCCCTATTTAGTGAGACTACAATCCCACAAGGTGCTTCAACACCTGTCTAGTTGAACTGCAATAACAAACAAACTTTTAACAAGTTTTCACCTTTTAAGGAGGCTGTAACCAACTTAAATGCTGATTTGACATAACACATATGAACATGTCCACCTTTGGAATGCTGTCTACAACACTTGATGATGGACCTCTTATTATCACTCTTCACCTTTGCTCACACTCAATATGCAAGAACACTATTTTGTAAATAGAATTACGACTTATAAGTCATATAAATAGTCCTCAATATATTCTTCTCTTCAACTGATACTTAAGGAATTCTACCCTTCTCACTCCCTAATTCACACACACAAGCCTCTCTCAATTCTCTCCCAATTCTTTCTCTCAAAAGTCTAGAAATCACCATATTTGATTTCACTATTTATATAACATTTATGATCAACACCATCTTGGTCACCCATTAGGTGTGCCTTAACCCTTAAGGCATCTGCCTCATTGAGACACAACTTAGAATAATATTCATAGGTTAACCTAAGCATCTATGGGTCACCCCTAAGTAACTACACCTTTTAATAAGGCCCTTGTAGATCTTATAGGTCTCATGGAGACCTATTCACCCATTTGGTAATTAATCGATCAAAACAAGAACATATGACCACTTTCAAATACATGAGTCCACTCCTTATGTCCCCTTTAACATCCTCAAATGATCATAATCATATTTACTCACCTCTGTGTATGCTTAAACAACTCAAACACTAACCTCATGCATAAGAACATTATGAATGAAAACATAATCAACTTCTTAAGCATTGTTCATACTCAAGATATATTGATCACACCTTTAAAAACCACATAGAGCATTCCTATGGAGTCTACAACACTCCCAAACAAAAAATTCATCATGAGATGTTGAAACAACATCTACATAAGCTCAATTATCCTTCTCAGGTCACTTGGAGAATAAGCACAAACACACAATAAACTTTGAACCATAATATCTTTGACTACACACACTTCTAGATCTTCAAATCAATATTATCAGATGTACCTTATAATCCTCTATAATTTTTATTTTTTACTTTACAATCAAATTCTACCTAGATTGAAAGTTATGGCCCAAAAACTAGACACTGATCTTTGCTTCATAAATTCAAATATTCAAATGCAAATGATCATAGTTAAACTTTGAACACTATACTTGCATCTCATGTCTTCTCAATGTTAGATCAATCTTGCATAGTCGATCTTATCCAAACATTAATGCATAGGCTCTAATGCTCAAATGTTAAACCTTAGTCACTTTGACCTCATCTCATGCACCCTTATAATTTTGACTCAATACGCACCGTCGATCTCTATAACTCAACCAAGTCTTTAACTAGAAATGATAACCATTTGATCAATCTGTATGAACACCCACTCACCACTAAATCATTATATTTTATCTTTGCTCAGTCATTAAATAATGTGCACTTCTTTCCATCTCATTACTTCCTGACATCTTGGAAAAAATGCACTCTGTCGATCTCCTTGAGACTTGCTCATTTTTTACCTCTTGCATATTTGACTATGGGAAACTTGCTTATCTACCTGAGTAGCCATTTTTGAACCTTAATAATTTCTTTTTTGCTTAGATTCATGATCTCAAATTTAGACCACATGATCTAATCACATATGAGAATCCAACCATGTGAAAAATTACTCTTAGAACCCTCACATGAGTGAGATATATCACCTTTAAAATACCTTCTCAAAATCTTCTATCACATAGACAACTATGGTTAGAACTTGCCTATGAGGCCAAATTTGAACTTGCATATATTTTGATGTGATTCAATACATGACCAAAAAATTAGTGAAAATAAACTAGGCATAAAATTGAATAAACCCACATGATCAAATTCTCCTGAAACATCCACATGCATGAGATATGCTACCATTAAAATGATTACTCAGTTATTTATTGCCTTATGCAAATTTCACTAAGTATGGGAAAACACCATCAAAATAATTGAGAGCCCAAATTTTCACTTGCATATATTTTTATGCACTTAGGTGTATGACCTAAGATTTAGTGCATAACAACTAGGGACTAATGTGATCACAACCATGTGACCAACTCCCCCTAAGTCATCCACATGTGGTAATGGTGATGTCATCAAACTACCTACTTAGATTTTCTACCATTGGACCCAAAGTGTCTAGATAAAAACTATGGACAACCATATGAATTATACTTATGCATAAAAGCACTCAAATCTTAAAAAATATCTTAAGGACCTCTTGCACATACTCAAATCACCATACTCATATATGAACATCTTTAACCATGCCAAAATAGAATATCAACCAAGCATACCAAGACAAGCACATTGCACACTTTGTCATTATTACTTGGGATATTAAAGTACTTCATCCACTCAACAAGAAACCTCCATGACATCACCATGAAATCATTTACAAGACTCCAAAAATCTCCCCCTTTATCATTAATGTCAATAACCATCATATATAGTAATATACATCTCACCTTCTCTCTCTTCAAGAACTCCCACAATAGGAACTTTATCCCCCTTTAACATAATGATAAAGTGGGGAAATTTGATCTAGAGTACCTAAAAATACCATAAATAGGAAAGGACCTGCTTATAAAGATGATACAAACTCCCCCTTACCTTGAACCTATCTCTTCTTGCCTTGACAACTTCCTCTACTCCATGGCAACACTCTCTTCAACCAAGCACTATAACCATTGAAGAAAGAACACACAAAAAATCACTAGAATTTGATGAAACTCACCAAGAAACAAATGAGAGGGACTCCTAAAATTTATGATCCATTGCACCTTCTAAGCATCTTCATATCTCCATACACTATGAAGAACTAACATATAGGCTTACTAGCCTTTTCTCGCAAGCTACCAAAGGACCACTAAAAAAACTTAATGCCACTCACCAAATAGGAAACATAATCTCAACCACCCTAATAAATCTCCTTGAAACAAACATACTTTGCTCTTTTGGAGAAACTAAGAAAAAAACACTCTTGTTCAAACTAGACCTATCTAGCCTCCTTGTAACCCTACCTAAAACTTGTAGAGCCAAAAACTTTCTATAGACACAAATTCAAGACCTAAAGATTTAAATTTGGAGCACTCTCATATGCCCCCTCAATTAAACAAATTTTCAACATCTAGATCATCCTCTAAATATACTTCCTTCACAAACCAACTTACCAATTAGGCCTCCAACTTGATAAAAACTTGAATAAATAAAGAAACCCAAACATTCAATTCTATGTGAAGATTTATTTTACCACCCATTTGAACCATTAAACCTATTAATAATCCTTAGATCTTAATTCACAAGGCAAACCACTTTTCTAGCATAACCCAAAGCCCTAGAATCTCCAAACAAACAGGGTCAACAAACCTCTTTTTGGTCAACACACACCTCTAAAAATTATTACACACTTGGATACACCCATCACACACTTGTAGATGAAAATTTGAGCTTCCAAACCATTGGGAACATATAATTCCTATAACCCTTTTTAGGTCTGCTTGCCCTTAAGCCAAAAACTAAGAAAATTGAGAGTACTCAAAAAATTTCAATAGGAAAAAACATACCTTCAGACCATAAAAGCACCTGGAGAACATCACAAAGAAGTGAATATACCTTTTTGATTACCAAACACTTTTTGATAATGCATCAAACTCATTCTACCATCTGGAAACACTCATTTTAACCCTGCATTATAATGCCTTCATAAATCTCTGAAACAAGCTCATGATCTTGTTGTTCCTCCTTAACCAAAGACCTTATATGATTGGCACTATCATCTTGAACATAAAAACTTAATTCTCCACACATTATTTCTTAGATTCAACTACTCAGTCCTTTGATCCTAGGACCTGAACAATTACAAAGATCCCCCTAACTCCATACTTCACCTAGAACATGACATCTTTAAGAAATCTTCAAATACTGCCCAAATATAGTTAATAATCATATAAAGACACTTCATATTCAGTACACTATGAATATCCATGGCATATATAATTGTTAAACAATACTTTAATAGGCTTAACAAGATTTAGGACAAAAACCTAAAAGAGAGGTCTTCAACTTATATGCTCACTTGGCATCTACCACAAACTAATATGCAGATAGATATTTGAAACTCACCTTTATAATAGAGCATCCAAATTATGACCCAAAAGATAAATCTTGCTCAAGATAGGACCACTAAGATTCTTCACAAATTTTTTTTCTCCAAAAAATAGATATATACAAAGAATACACAAACATACCTTGTTTTTATACTTCCTTATCAAACAAAAAATAACATCCACCAAGCTTCCTCTGATTGACAAGTGTCTCCTTGAAGCCTAAAGAGACACCCATTTTGACATAGTGAGACTAAAAGTTCCAAAACTCTAGAGAATCCCATATATCCATACTTTCTCTAACTTGCAGTCCAGCTTGACACTGAAAGGATGCTTGACTTCATTCTTTTCTTCAAATTTATCAACAAAAGTAGACAAAATAAACTGTTGTCTTCCATTCATATATATCATGGAAAATAGACCATAATTGGTCTTAGACTGATCTCTCCTAATAGGCTTAGATTTCCATACCCAAGTGTAACTCTTCTTGTCTTCTTAATCCATCTTCCCTACATGATCCTTGAGCTTATCTTGATTTGAAACATAGCCTTCTAGAGCAACTTTATTATCATCCTTATGACTAAAAGAATTGACAATGACTACCTTTGGTTTCCATACCTAAGTTTTTCTTTTCTCAGACCTTCATAGAGCTCTATATCCTTTTACATACCTTGAAAACCTCTTAATACCATTTGGATAGAATCTAGCAATATGTCCACTCTTATGACAACTGAAACAAATAATATCATACATACCTTTTGATAGATTTGAACTATGATCAATCTCTATCCAAAAACTCCTATCATATCTCCATAAATGTGCATACTTGATTAAATTCATTCTATAATCTTTAGCTCTATGACCATTCTTATTACATGTATAATAATGACCATAAAATAAACTAGCATACCTTGAAGCATTTGGTTGTCTAACAGACCTTTTTGTATTACTTTCAAATCTTGCATTCTCCTTGACATACTCAAGTTTCTCATGCTTCTTTTCAAGTTTATCCAACTTGAGTACAACAAGCTCATGCGAACTCTTCAAGGACCCCATCTCAGTCTTTAGCTGAGTGTACTCATCTTCTCTTGCTTTTAGATTTTCATTTGTAATATTTAAATAATCCTCAAGAATATTGATCTTATCTTCATCCTCTTTGGCCTTGTTGGCCATGTCTTTCAATCTATATGCTTGCACTTCAATAGACTTGATCTGTTCTTGATACTTCTTTTCTTCTTTCTTAGATATGTCAATCAAACTTACCTCAAGAGAATTAACTTGTGATTCAAGACTTTTGATCATATTCCTCATTTTATGATTCCTTTTCTTCTGCTCTTTTAGTTCACCAAGTGCACTCATGAGCTCAACTTCTAAATCAACTTCTTCTTCCTTACTGACATCTTCTCTACAACTATGGAAAGCTTCTTTATCAAACATGATATCTTTTTTTTTTAACACAAACTTGTCTTGGCATCTACTAACTGAACCGTGAGATCATTGATAACATTCTCATCCTCTTTGGCATCTTTCTTCAAAGCACATATCTATTCTTCAAGTGCCCTAATCATATCTTTCCATAGTTGATTTTATTTCTTCAATTACTTAGCCATCTTTGTACCTATTTATGATCACCTTCAAGCTATTTGTCTTACTCCAAAATACCCACTATGATACCAATTATTAGAGGTAGAATCACTAAGAGGGTGAAGCATACATATCATTCATAGAAATGAGCAAGAGAGATAATGCAAAATCAATCACATAACACATGACATACATGGAAAAATATCTTAGGGGAGAAAATATATTAGAACATATAATTGGACTACTATCCTATAATAACAAGATCCAATTTAGACTAGTTGCAACTGATCAAGGCACTACAATCCCTATTTATTGAGATTATAATCCCACTAGGTGCTTCAACACCTGTCTAGTTGAGCTACAACAACTAGACTTTTAGCAAGTTTTCACCTTACAAGGAGGCTACAACCACCTTAGATGTTGACATTCCACAACAACACCTATGAACACATCCACCTTTGGATTAATGTCTATAATCCTTGATGATGGACCTCTTCTTATCACTCTTCACCTTCACTCACACTCAATCTATAGAATTATGACTTACAGGTCATATAAATAGTTCTCAATCTATTATACTCTTCAAATCATCCTTAGGGAACTCTACCCCTCCTTCTCCCCCTAATTCACACACACCACACAAGCCTCTCTCAACTCTCTCCCATGTCTCTCTCTCAAAAGTCTAAAAATTGTGATCTTTGATTTCACTATTTATAGAGCATTTATGATCAAAACCATCTTAGTTGGCCGTTAGGCATGCCTTAACTCTTAAGGCATATATCTCATCAAGACAAATCTTCATAGGTTGGACAGATCATCTATGGGTCACCCTTAAGTAGCTACACCTTTTAATAAGGCCCTTGTAGCTCTTATAGGTCTTATGGAGACCTATTCACCCATTTAGCACTTCATCGATCAAAATAAGAACACAAGACCAATTTCAAATACATGAGTCCACTCCTTAAATCCACTTTGACATCCTAAAATGATCATGGTCATATTTTCTCACCTCTACATATGCTTAAACAACTTAAACACTGACTTGGTGCAAAGGAACATTATGAAAGAAAACATAGTCAGCTTCTTAAGCATTGTTCATACTCAAGATAGTTTGATCATACCTTAAAAAACCACATAAAGAATCCTTATGGAGTCAATAACACTCCTCAATAGCCAATTTATTAAGAGATATCAAAACAACGTCTACACAATCTCAATTATCCTTCTCGGGTCACTTGCAAAACAAACATAAACACATAGTCAACTTTGAACCATAATATATTTGATTGTACACACTTCCAAATCCTCAAATCAATATTTTCAGATGTGCCTTGGAGTCCTCTACAAGTTCACTTTTTAATACACTATCAAATTCTACCTGGATCAAAATAAATGGCCTAAAAACTAGACACTGGTCTTTCCTTTGTAAATTAAAATATTCAAATGCAAATGGTCATAGTTAAACTTTGAACACTATGCTTACATCTCATGTCCTCTCAGATTTAGATCAATCTTACATCATCAATATTATCCAAAAATTAATATATAGGTGTCAATTCTAAAATTTTAAATCTCAATCACTTTAACCTCATCTCATACACCCTTACAAATTTGACTCAATATGCACTGTCTATCTTTGTGGATCAACCAGGTCTTTGACTAGTAATGCTCACTATTTGATCAATCTGTATAAACACCCACTCACTATTAGATCCTTATCCTTTACCTTTGATTAGTCATTAAACAATGTGCACTTCTTGCCATTTTGTTACTTCCTGACATCTTGGAGAAAATGCACTCCATCAATCTCACTCCATCAATCTCCTTGAGACTATCAAACTTTACCTCTTTTATATTTGACTATGTATGGGAACCTTGTTTATCTACCTAAGTAGCCATTTTTAAACCTTAATAATTTCTTCTACGCTAAAACACATGATCTCAAATTTTGACCATATAATCTCCTCACATACTAGAATCCAACCATGTGACAAACTACTCCTAGAACCCTCACATGAGTGAGATATATTTCTATTAAAATACCTTCTAAAAATATTCTATCATAGAGTCAACTATGCTTAGACCTTGCTTATGAGGCCAACTTTGAACATGCATATGTTTTGATGGCTTCAATGCATGACCAAAAAATTATCACAAATCAACTAAGTATAAAAATAAACAAACTCAAATGATCAACTTCTCTTAAATTATCCACATGTGTGAGATATGATACCATCTAAATGCTTACTCAGCTATTTCTTGCCTTATGCAAATTTGGCTAAGTATGGGAAAACACTGTCAAAATGTTTGGGATCCCAAATTTATAATTGCATATCTTTTGAAGTGCTTAGGTTCATGACCTAAAATTTAGTGCATAAAAACTAGGGAATAATTTGATAACAACCATATGACCAACTCCCCTTAACTCATCCACACATGGCAATGGTGATGTCATCAAATTTCCTACTCAAATTTTTTGTGACTAAACCCAAAGTGTTTAGATGAAAACTATGGATAACTAGATGAATTATACTTATGCACATAAGCACTCAAAGCTTATAAAACAGCTTAAGGACATCTTACACATCCTAAAATCACCATACTCATCTCTAAACATCTCTAACCATGCCAAAACAAAAGATCAACCAAGCATACTTCAAGCATACCAGGATAAGCACATTGCACACTTTTTCATTATTAATTAGGCTATCAAAGCACTTCATCTACTCAATAGGGAACCTAAATGACATCACCATGACATCATTACAATACTCCAACACTATTAAGGTTTCAAATTTGAAGAAGTCATTTACGATCCATCCACACATAGGAAAAGATAACAAATCTGAACACAATCATATCTCAAGTAAGAACATGTGAATCCACCCTCAATTTCATGTTTTATTGTAGAGGTTAAGATCGACTCATAGAGGAGTGTAAAGACATTCGATCCTAACTATTTCTTATCGATTTTGACCTATAACAATGATAACTATGTTTTAGTTGCATGTGTATAACCAAGTCTGATTTGATCAATTCTAGTAATCTTTTGATTACACATAGACAACCTATATGAATAAAATAGCTAAGTGTTATTTGTAGTTTTCATAGTTAGATTTATTCATTCATTTGTGCTTTATCCATTTTAGTACTTTACTTTCATTTTATTATCTACAAGTCATTTGCAACATTTTCTACCTTTCAATTAATTTTATATTAATTAGAGTTTATACATCAATTAATTCCAAATTTTGATAAAACATATTAGTGAACCCATATATTGTATTTGATCATTGCTTCATTTTTTTTGTCTTAGGGTTTAGATAGATTCATAAACACTTCACACTAAAATAATTTTCTTTCAACCTTATATATAATATTTGACAATAAATAAATAATTTTAACCTTAGATTCAATAAATGACACTAAAAGCACTTTTTTGTTTTTTACTTTAGATCTGATATGTGACATGAAAAGTATTTTATTTTGAGCTTGGATTTTATGGGAATTTAATAATCTCCATATACAAAGTTTTTCCTTTTTCCAAGATCTAAATTTCAGCTTTTTGTTAATTGCTTCTTAGTTTGCACATAGTATATGTTTTTATTAAATGAGCATGTTTTGATTCAAGATTTTTTAGTTTTAATTACATTTTGTCTTCCCCTAATAGGGAACATCATGAAAAATCATGCAATAAAATTATTCAAATCACATGCTAAGACACAACACCATTAAATGTAAATTTATGTACAGTTAAGTTTGACATGGGCACAAGAGCCGTTATAGATTTAAGGATCTATAAGGCCCACTTAATAACATTAAGTATTACTTAATATTTATTATTTCAACATTCAATAAAATATTTTACCAATTAATAATAGATGACAAAGGTCATGTATGACTGCTTTCATTTCTCTTTCTCCTATACCTCAAGGTTTTAATAGCTACCATCCCACTCATATTATTTGTCCATGGTTTATACTAGATTCAACAGTCTATGTTATTAATAAATGATGAGGTAGGCCACAAAATCATGGAGGAAGTCAACTTGTTCCTCCTCAACCCCCTCCACCTCCCATGAGAAATAAAATAAACCTAAATGGTATGATATCATGGATCAACCAAAAAATAATCATTCTAAAATTTATATTTTAGAGTTAATCAAGAGTTAATTATTTTATAAGGATATTTTATATATTAAATTTCAAAACAAGACTATTTTTAGTGATATAAATCCTGCAAATTTTGATTCTATTATGAACACCTTTAAGGACACTAAAAAGAATATCACTTTTGAGTAATCAAAATTACTAACACAACGTGTGATCACACAAAATCATCCACTCTTTATTCAAGTTGATGTACAAAATAAATGAACCAAATGAGTATTGGTTGATTTTGGTTTCAAAGTGAACATTTGTAATAGTTATTTCTTACAAAAATTGGTATTAAAATTAAAATTATCCAACCAAATGATTAAACTATCAAAGGGT
Organism: Torreya grandis; assembly: GCA_037957365.1. Classification (NCBI taxonomy): domain Eukaryota; kingdom Viridiplantae; phylum Streptophyta; class Pinopsida; order Cupressales; family Taxaceae; genus Torreya; species Torreya grandis. Next base: position 161,744 of record JARHVA010009109.1, read on the forward strand.
TTGATGAATATTCAAGACAAGTACTTGGAATGATATCCTTAGATGTAACAATGGGACCTAAAAAAATATCTATTTTATTTCATGTTATGCCCAATCATCTACATTATAATTTACTATTGGTACGACCTTGGATACATAAGATGGCAACAATACCATTTACATTACGAGGCATCTTAATTTCATGCATAATGGGTATTTATATGATTTTATTATGGATGAAAATCCTTTTAGATATTTTAAAATCCAAGCATCTCAATCAAAGTCATATGATCCATCTAACATTTATCCTTCCAAAATCATCCCTTTGGACCAAACATTCACATATGAAATCTAAGAACAAGCAAATAAAACCAATAATGTTATGTGTAGAACAATAAGAATTACATCAAACATAAAATGAACATGAGAAATTTAAAATAACACTCCAAAAATTACAAGAAAAAGATTGCATAAAGAATAGTTAAAAAAGGAACAATTAGAAAGTCAAAAGTTACAAATGGATCAACTTTAAAAAGACAAGTTATTAAAGGAACAAAAAAGGGTTCAATTGGAACAAGAAATATTACATAAGGCACAAAATGAAAAATAAAATATGTATAAAGACCATCAATATAATCTAGTTTAGCCAAAGCCTATTCCTAATATCCCTTTTTTGGTTAATTTTGAAATATAAAATGGCAATGTTTTTGATTAATATAATAGTGATGATGAAGAATGTAACATGGTTAATATGACATATGATCAATTACACAACCTAAAATTCAACCCCTTAGATGATTACCCATCTCATACTTTATTCACACCCATTAGTCGAGGAGTACACCATGATGATTCAAAATTGATAACTAAAGATCATATAGATATAAATAACAAACCTCTTTTGGGTCCTCTTAAATATGACAATGCAAAAAATTATTGTAGTAATTGATCTAATATGGAATTTGTGAAAAATTCAGTGAATAATTGGAAATATATAGTATAAAGGTCTCACCAATGTTACAAATAAAGAAACATAAAGATACACCAACAATAGTCTTGAAAATGTTATTAGGTATCAAAATCATCACATTACCTATTACTATACACCAATCAACAACATGTATTTTATATAAATTAGGCAATATTTTTGATTACTATAAAATCACATGACATGATACAAATCATTGTAAAACTGTACAAAATAAAATTTAGAAATACAAAGATGAAGGTATTGTTGACCAATTTTGACCCCTAAGGTAAAAATGTCAACTCCTATAGGTAAAAACTTGCTTGTCATGTTTTAGAGTATTGTTCAAAGCTTTATCATGCCTTATGTGGTCTTCAAAAGGTCTTTCTAAAACCTTATTAGCATAAGTTAAGGTTAATTTGATAAAATTAAGATAATGGGTTTTTTGGTCTTAAACTATCCTAGTCATGTCATGGTGAGAAAAAAATTGTCAAATGGTGTCAGGTCCTTAGGTTTTTCTTCAAGTCATATTATTTTCCTCATCACCTTTTATAAATGTGTCACACATGTTTGGAGAAGTTAAGGTTCTTTTGCAAACTTTAAGGTAAAGTTTTATGAAGAAAGAGGTGTTTTTAGCTAACTTCCATGTATGCCAAAGCTGACCAATGTGAATTATTCATACAAATAGCTTTATCTAAGATTTTGAAGGAGTTTTATAACTACCATGTATATTATATATGTTAGATCACTTCAGTTTTATAGGAAATCACTCCAAAGAGGTAGTTTTAAGTCACTTGTACAGACATGAGAGCTTATATTCAAGTGAAAATGGTTTTAAGAGTGTCATTTCATCTTATACAAGTAAAATACCTGTTTAGAGTGTAGGTACAGGGCCTAAAAATGTATAAGTTGCTTCAGAAGCTCCATCGCTCTCTTCACAAGATTAGAAATAAAAATATCATGTGCATAGTATGGCCAGGAGATAAGCAGTTGGAAGATAAGATCTTGAGAAATGTTAGGTGTCCTAATAAACTTAAAGTTTGTGGCATTGGTTTATATATCCATTCCCTCTCCTTTATGAACAATCACAAAGACTTTAGGGTGGTCTAAAGCTACCTACAATCCCCACGTGATCATTTTTCTCCTTAGAATGATAGTTTAAAGTAAGTTGAATGCATAAAATTAATTTTAGAGGGTATATCGAGTCTATACATTCATCTTGCACATTTTTCCAAGTCTTATTTGGTATGAGTGGGCTCAAAAGGACAAGAAAACTCCATTTTTGCATATTTACAAGATAACTGTCATGGTTTTTTAATAATTACAAGGTATTAAATAGTTTAAGGGATGTAATGAAGTTTCATATCATGTCTCACTCTATCCAATACTCAGTGGATCAATAAATTATTCTCTATGCTCATTCTAATACCACTCTCTCCAAGTAGCAAGCAATGACTTTAGTTTTTGAATAGTGTATATGTTTTGAAGCAACAAAGTGAATTAAAAGTTTTGAATACTACATCATCAATGTTTTTTGATGGTTAAAACCTCATAAGGAAAGTCATGGAACATTTTAAGGTGATATACATTGCTTTAATGGCCCAAACATGCATCCTCAAGGAGCCTTAATTGACCAAAAGGAAGACCTACAAGTCTACAGATTTGTAGGTCTCCTTTTTTGCAGAAAATATTGATTGAAAGGTGAGGAAAAATAACTAATAGATATGTGGAAACTGAGTACATATATTTTAGATGTATGTTCAATTCTAATGGAGGTGAACTATGCCATTAGGAATGTGGTCTTTACCTCTAATCTAACTTCAAACTAAAAACTTCACCTCCAATCAGGCCTACTTGAATGATGTAAACTCATCTTCAAGTATCCTAAGAAAATATGTAATGTTTTACATAATAAATGATCTTGGGATAAATATAAGTGTGAATTTAAGTCATGAAGAGTATGTAGGATCTATGTTCTTTATAGTGCTTAAAACTCAATCAACATGCATATGTAACCTATAGGCCTATTCAAGCATTGAGAAAGAATATGCAAGATATGCATTAAAGATTAGATGTGAATTGGTAGGTAGAGAATGTAAAAGAGTTTGAAGATATGTTTAATGGTTTTCAAGGATTTTTAAATTTCCAAATTTCATGAAGCGAGGGTATACCTTCAAGGTAAAATCAAGATACCCAATGGCTATATACAAGCCTATTTGGACACCCCAGGTTAGTTTTCAAGCTTGGAGATTAAAACGTGTACATGGGGGTTGAGTTTATATATATATATATATATATATATATATATATATATATATATATATATATAAACCCAAAATATAATCATAATATATGGTTAAGAAAGACTCATTGAACCCTACATTCATTCAACCTTATACCTACATGCAGAATGGTAACACACATGTTTACTTGGGATTTCAAGTTGGATTTAAAGCTTGAAGGAAGAATAAATAATACAAGACTTTAAGGTTTGAGTTGGAATGAATAAGTGGGTTTATTGAACCACTTTTAATCTAAGCATGATATTGAAAACCTCAAGTCCAAAAGATGATTGATGACAATATTCCTTTATAGGCCTGGTAAGCCTGAACATGTACACACAGGCCCATGTGTATTTTTGGATGAAATTTTGATTGATTAATGGTGTTATGATAAAATTAGGACAAAATAATTAAGTGATATTTTCCATAAACATTATATGAGGTTATATCTCTCTTTCATAGAGTGAAAAAGGCTTAATACAAGTTGTTAGGGTCAAGAGAGCTAGTATGCTAGAAAACTTTAAACATTATCAAATGAAGGTTGTAGGGGGAATATGGAGAAGAATGAAAATGGAAAAAAATTTAAATGGTCAAGATTAATTTTTCATACATTTCTAAGGTTTTTTGAATCAAAACCTAGCTCTTAAGTGGTATTTCAAGACTAATTTCTCTCTTGACCTCATTAAGTGCTGACCTTCTAGCCTAAGAGGCACCAATTTTTTCTTATATGTACTAGGAAAAGATGAATTGTGTAAAAATATATGAGGTTTTATTAGTATATTATATTCCATCAAAAATTTAGGCATTATTTATCAAGTTAGTGGCCTCTCCTTTATGAATCATTACTAAGAGTGCAAGGCACTCACAGGCTGTCAACAAGCACTCTAATGACCTGATGAGAGAGACTATTTGTCTAAGTTATCCAAATGGATTTAATGACCTATTAATTTAATTTAATAAACATTAAAAACTCTCTTTAAAACCATTTAAATCCATTGGTTTACATGTGTACAGGTATAATATACAAAAAAGGGCTAAAGAGAATTATTACAGGCTTATTTGTGAGTCATGTACAAGGTTTTAGGAGTTAAAAATTAGCATGGAGCATGGTTAGGTCATGGGTAAAGTTAATAATTTTTTTTACTTAATTTAACACGTTTTGGAGACCATTTGATCAAAAAACTTAGTTTTTAGGCCTAGAGGCCTAATTGAAAAGAGAGATCAGGGTAATAAGTATACTTCCACTCACTTTTAGGTCATGGAATTTGGCATATAGATTTAAGGGCATACTGGGTACTCAAAACTATATTTATTTTACAAATATCATCATGTAATTATTCCAAATAAGGATATTTGTGTGTTTTTAGGGCTATAAGGATTTGAGGGCTAATGAGAGACTAAGGTGAAAAATGAGATCTTGGTGAGTGTTGAATGCATCCAAAGGAGTTTTTTTAGGTCTGATATGATTGATATAATGTCATCCATGTGGATAAATTTTATTTATGAAGATAAATTCAAGATTTAACACTTTTAAAGATATGCATAGTAAGGCCAAGTGGGCTTCAAGACACCTAAGAGGTGTAATCATCATTACAAGGTCAGTTTTAGGAGTTTCTTAAGAATATGAAAAGTGTCAAGAGTAGAGCAAGATCAGTTCCACATGATTTGATAATCAAGAGTGCCACTTGTCATGTCACAAGCTAAGAAAAGGGGCAATTTTGAAGAATAATATAAGGTGTTAAGCAAGGTTTGAAACTCTTATGCCACTTAGAAGAGGAAAGAATCTTTAAGATATAAACACTTGCACTTGGAGACTTGATGAGATAGTTTCACAACTCTTTCTTGATTATAACCTTCACTTGAAACATGTCACCTCTCTCTTCTATTCCCCTTCTCTATATCTTCTCTCACTTTCTCTAAATAAGTAGCCTTGTTTGGATGAGAATGTATCTTCCACCTAGGTATGGTGAATACCTACCCATTTTTAAGCCTTTGATCAATGAGAAACTTCTAGTTTTAGTCCTCCTTTGATTGGTTTCAATGTGTGTGTATGACTAGTTGATCTTGTCAGGTGATTAACTTAGATTCCTTATCATGTTTTCCTTTTCTAGCCTCCATATTTAGTTTAAATGCCTTTTTTAGGTCTTGTGAAGTGTGCAAGGTTGAGTGATTTGTCTATTCAGTAGTGTCATTCTATGACTTCTTGACTAGTCCTATCAACCTAAATATCTATCACAACCTTCACATGAAATGTTGATGTAGAGAGGTAGATTAGGAGTAGTGTATGTTATAGGTTAGTCTCATGGTTGAAGTGCACATGTAGCTGGTTGGTAGTGGTTAAACTATTTTGGTGCATCACCTCCATTAGAGTAGGTTTCTCTTTCTGTTCCTATCAAGTTGGTAGATTAATGAATGAGACTAAGTGATACATCAAGGGGAGATATTCCTTTAACCTAGAGATTCAATCCATCAAAAGGTCACCCACAACATAGGATTATATCCATGTTATCCCAAATTTGGAAGGCTTAAACTAGCTTTCAAGGGTGAAAATTTGGGCTATAATAGGTATTATCAGATTATTTTAGTATCAACAAATATCACTTACTACAAGGGTTCAAAATACATCATCTACATCTATGACATGTAGGAGGCATCCTCAACTAGAGGATTTAACCATTACAATATACATGGAAGGGAATTATTATAAGAATAATCACTTTGATACTAATAAATGGAAAACTATTTGTAGTGTTAGAGATTACAAAAAATGGGATGTAATATCAATGAATTGCATCACGATGCAAATTGGGAAGAAGTTCATGGATACATCATATACCCAATAGCTTGTGGACTAAAATTTGTTAATACATAGGTATGGATTATGCCTCATGCACAGTGGGTACCATTTACATTGGGATGATAATGATTATAACAAATGCAACCTCTAGTGGATACTCATAAACATTACATCAATTTTTCACATGAAGGAAGAATAATTCATCTACCACATAATATTAACAATGATAAAAATATTGAAGTCTCTTCAAAGATAAAAAAATATAATATGAACATTCAAAAGGTGAAGAGGAATATTCCATGTACTTTCATAAATCTAAATATTTCAATCCTAAAGAGAATAACTTATTAGATGACCATTGATTACAACCAATATTCTAAAAAATAAAAAACATTCAAATAATAATAATAAAAATATATTGTACATAGTTTCTCGATTGCTTCATCATGTTGTTCTTGTAATTTTCACACATGTGCTCAATTTGAACAATATTTAGCCCTTGGATCTTTGTGATTTTTTGTCTCTTGGATCTTATTTTTCACTTTCTTGATCTAAACAATTAGAAATAGTGACTTGATACTACCATTAACTTCCATTTAACATGTTATTTTCATATTATAATCAACACATATTGTATTTTTCCATCACAAATAATATCAACTAGAAATAGTCAATATCAACTATCACTATTGTCTTGAGCTAGTTGATCCTAACTTGTAGTTTGTTTGCATATTAAAAATTATAAATTGAGTAGTAGAGCCTTAAAACATCTAAGTTTTCAGTATTATACTAAGTTTTAGTTTACACAATATTATCATTCATGAAAAATATTTCATTTGTGCACTATTTCTCATACATGTTTGTACACACATTGGCAAGTGTACATTTGACTAGACAAGGATGTACAATATTTCCTCCACATACCTATTCTATCCTTTACACACCATTTAACTACAATTCATATATACACTTGAGGAATATTTCTCATATATGACCATGCTATCATTTTTAGTGCATACTTTATTTTTGACACATGTGCAAATTATTCATATCCCTTCCATTTCTTATACTTTCAAACCCATGTTTCATATCCTAGTCTCTATTGTTCTCATTTTAAATTTAAAAAAAAAAAATCAAATATGACAAAAATATAAAATATTTTAAAAATCCAAAATTAGGACCTAAAAATTATTAAACATTTATTTTACATCATTTTCATATGATATTTATCTCATGATTGGTGTATATCATAATATTTTTCTATCACACGTGAATTTCACTAGTATTTATGAGTGTTTTATAGGACATACAAATTTCACATGGACTTATTTGTTGGAATTATCTTTACCCAGCAACCATTCCATGTTGGAGGCATCTTATCCAAAGGTTAAAGAATTTAAAGGTGTTACCATTCAATAACTCATACACTATGTTGAGCTGTATATTATTTACAATTTTTTGACTAACATCTCTATATTATATTGTGTACATGGATATGTTATTTGATAGGATATGATAAAATTACATATACATGGTGTAGATGAAATTTTTAGTTCTATGTTATATTTGATGCTATTACTTGTACATATTATATTAGAATTCATTTGTTTATTATGTGTGGTACTTGGCCCTTGTGTGAAAACTACTTGAGCATCTATATGAGATCATTATTTGATATGTGAGACATTTTAAAATATTCATTTATTTTATCCCTTGTCCTTATGTGTGAAATATTTCCTTATGCAACATTTTGAACATGTCCCTTGTATGTGGCCCCTAGAATTATTGTTTGATATTGTGATTCATGTGTTTGTATGTTTGTTGAGATTGTTGAGTTTGATAGGTGCCATGATCCATATCATGCACTAACTATTATTTAGGGTTATTCTATTACAACTATTACTATGAGATTTATTGATACATTTATCTATATTTGGTTCTTTAAGCCTTGCTTCATATGTTACATACATTTTAATAATGATACACATCTTACTATGAATACATACATTTTCAAATATGCTATGTTATTCAATGATTATATATTGATACACATGATACAATTAATTTTTTTTTTGAGATGAGTCACTTTCAAGTCACATCAATCACTTCAAAATGGGGTCATTTCAATGGGGTTTTAATACATGAGATAAGCCTCTATGATAAAAAAATTAGTTTTAGGTACAAAATATAGTTTTATGAAATTGAAAATGGTTTAAAATTTAGTTATTGGTATATATTATGGGGCCATATGACATGCATATGCATTGAAATTAGAGGAAAAATTATAGATTTTACATTTATCACATGGGTTCATGATTCAAATTCATACACACTATACTATTTTTAAAATTCATGGGGGCATGCTACAAATTCATGCAATAGTTTCATTATTATTTTTATCTGCAATCATGGTAGGGGCATGGATGTTATCAATTATATTTTGATCATGTATATAATAAAAAAGGGAAAAAGTGAAAAATTGAATATATATGCCATTTGAGGTGGTTGATTCAATTAAAGTGCATAATGCACATTGGAGATTTAATTCTTCCATCATTATAGCATACAAATCCATTATGGATTCAAACCCATTTTTATCTTGGGGTTACAAATACTGACAACACAAATTAAGGTTTATGCATCCATCAATGGGTTATATTTTATATACATTTTCACTTTAAATTAGGGATTGATCACACTAAATTTTCCTTGGTTTAACAAAGGAACCAATCTCTTTAAATGCTTCATGGGAAGCACCAATTCTCCAATGTTTCAAGGAAGCATCATCTTCAAAAAAATGAGCAATAAAAATAAAGGTTTCATACATATAGGATTACTCCTTCCTTTTTATTTAACACATTTTAAAATTGAAATTACATTTCAATTTATAAATTCACATATGGACTTAACTACTTTTACATCATTTTAGGATTCATTATGGAACACCTTTGATGATTAGAGCTTTCTGCCAAAGGAAAAGTGTGTTGTACATGCTCATATATATTTTTTATTTTATTTTAGTAACCTCATTTTTAGATTGAAGGGGGTTGGAGGGGGAGGGATTGAATGTAGAGACTCAAATTTGGACATGAATACTTGAAAATGTTAGTTTTACCCACTTCTAATTTAATTGATTTAAACACTTAAATTGGTCCCATTTCACCACCTCACTCTATCCTAATTACTTATATGGGCCAATCCATTATAAGTTATTGTCTTACACCCACATAAACACTCTTAATTTATAAAAACATCTCTAAGCATCTGTATAGACATTCCAAAACTTTGAGATCAAATGCTACCCTTACAAGATAGATTTAAACCACATAGGGAAGGATTGGTAGTTGATCTTGAATTTATGGGTCAATGCTACCATTTATCCTAGGAATGACTCTTTTATGAACTTTAAACCCTCCCTTATAGGTGGTTCCATATTTTTAGGATAGATATCTTGAGGTTTCACACATTTGGAGTACTATAAATACACATCTAAACCACCCATTCTATCACTCATAAATTTCACTACTTGGGCACACTTATAATATTTTTCACTAAGTAAAGCTTGCTTGTTATTTCCTAATTTGATTTTATTCACTTGAATCAACCCTTATCCAAGTCACAAGCCTATTCTACTTGAGTCAAGAAAATAATTATCAAATATTCAAGCCACCACAAGATGCATACATGTAGCAAAAGGATCACTATTGCATTAAGTTATTTAGGTGGGAGAACTACATGGGATTGAAATCCCTCCTTGGGATCTTGGATATGTAGGAAATGTTCAATCATCATGGGCTGATTTGGGTCATCTTAGCTCATTACACTCCCCCTTTCTTTTTACACATTTTTAGCTATCACAAGATCTATTAAGGTTTCAACTTTGAATATGTCATTTATAGGTCATCTGCACATATGTGAAGGCCAATTAATGTGCACAATCATATCTCAAGTATGTGTAGGTGACTATACCATCAATTTCATGTTTTATCTCATTGGTTAAGATCAACCTATAGATAATAGTAAGAGAAAGTGATCCTATTTTTTACATTCAATTTTTACCCAAAATAGTGGTAACTTTATTTCAATTGCATGTGCATAATCAGGTTTAATTTGATCAATTTTGATCATATTTTAATTACATAAAATTAGCCTACAAGCAAAAAATAGTTAATTCTTCTTTTTGTTTTTCATAGTTATCTTCTTTATTTCATTCATGCTTTATCCATTTCAATACTTTAATTTCATCTTACTAGTTACAAATCATTTACAATATTTCTTAACTTTCAATTCATTTTATCTCTTCATTAGAGTTAATACACAAATTAATTTCAAATTATGATAAGACACTTCTCCTCATTCATTAAAATTTGAGCAAAGGTCTTTATTAGTTATTCAAAATTTGGACTTTATCATCTAAATTCACCAATGGTTCAACATGAAGAGCCATCCCTCCAAATGATTCAATAAGGGTCCACATTTTTTCCAATGCTTCAATAGGGAAGCATCATATTTTACAAGTTACAATGAAACATGGTTATGTATCCATACAAATTTACTCTTTTTCTCTCATTTCAATTTCAAATTTTAAACTTCAAAATTTTAAAATTCAACTATGGACATTAACTATTTCATGTATTGTTACAAGGTTTTCTAATTGAATGTCCAACATAATTAGAGTGTATTATTAAAATGCAAAGTATGTTTTAGTTATATATTTCTCCTTTAATATAGTAATTTAATTACTATAATAATGAGGGGCAAATGTAGATAAATAAATATGGTCATAGGTACTTGACAATTTTAATTATTGACATATGTTAAATCACTTATGCTAAAATATATGACTCTTATTCACCACACACACACACACACACACACACACACACACACACACACATATATATATATATATATATATATATATATATATATATATATTCTTTTCACCATCACTACTACACATGAATTCTAAAGTCATTGCTCAAACTACTATCACTCTCAGACTAGTTCTGACCTTAGGCCAACATTTTTTACTTTTCTGGGACATATCGTCTAAAAATAGGTTCATTTCCATGGAATTATTCACTAAGCATGAACTTGTCCCCACACCATTTAATGTCTAGAGTCAAAAAATAAAATATCCATATGGGTCATCCCATACATTTTTCAAGTTGAGTAATGGAAATTATTCCATTTGAATCCTATAAATATAAATCAAAAGTCATTCATTACTACCTAGATTCCCATAGAGCTTAAAATTATCTATTGAGCACTTATAAATTACTACACATTGATAAAATTTTCTCTATTCTTAAAAAATTCAATTTTAATCACTAAGAGTAGTCACAATCTAAGATTGAATAATTCCAAATCAATTCAAGAGTGAACATTTTCAAGTATTAAAGCCAAATTACTAGCTGCATGCATATAGTGAAGAGGTAAAATTGTAAAATTATGTTAGGTGGGAGAACTACATGTGGATTGATTCCCTCCTCAAAGTGTCTGAATATGTAGGTAGTGTTTAATCATCAATGGGGGAGATTGGCATCAAATCAACTTGTTACACTTCCCCTTATTTTTTTCAAGGTTCTAGCTCTCACAACTATACTTAAGGTTTCCAAGGAAAGGAGAAGGAAAATAGGGGTTTCTACGCTACATTAATAAAATAAAATAATCTCAAACCTATCAGTAGACATAGGCACAAGGGGAAGAGAAATTATAGTTTTATCACTTTCACAATAGACATATATGTGTTCAATAGACAAGGCTGCACTGTGTGGTTGTCCAAGGGGTGCATACCTATCTAGCTAGAGATGTGGACTCTGTGCCCAAACCTAAGATATCATAGGCATATCTTATCCCATTTTACATTGTTAAATACTTTATAAAGTCATCCAAAAGATATTAAATCTAAGTATCTTATTATTGGTTATACTTAATATATTTAGCATATGCCACTTGTTAATCAATTTCAATCAATTCTAATTTACATTCATATTTATTCTTGAATGCCATATATTACAATTTGAATTATCTTTCAACATTTTATGCCTATTAAATAATTTTAAATCAAAAATAGGGTAAAACAATAGGTTTCATGCAAATTATTTGATGATATTCCCATGTTGGTTTCCTTTCTTTTATTTTCTAGGTTGCATGCAAATTGTTTAATGAAATTTCCAATTGCATCTTTGTTTAATTTTAATCTTATTTTAATATTTCTCATTGTATATTATAGAACTAAAAATCAAAAAAATTAATTTTATTTTGAATATAATAAAATGAAAATTTGAATATGTAAATAGGATAAAATTTAGACTTAACAAATAGGATTAGTTTTTTTTACAAGATGAATGAGTATTTTATAACATCACATGTGGTAACTATTAATCCATCATGTGGAAACATCACTAAGAGTGAATTTCATGATTTGGATTATGGGGGATTTAACATTAGTGTGGATATAACAAAATGATATTGAAGAGGAATACCAAGCCCCTCAAGAAACTCAACATTCTTACCATTGGTACAATGATTTTTAATTTATATTACTTTTTTATATCATTTTAACTCTAAATTCCATTATTTATTAGTTATTAACACAATAATTTGGTTTTTATGATATGGACTAGGGTGATTGGATGATCTAACATTTTTAATTTGCTATTAGGGACCCACAAAGGCAAAATTTAAATATTTTAATTAATTTTAGTAGTATTTTCTTTTTGTATTTTTTTTAATAATAGGTTAACTAGTTATTATATGGACCTACAAGAGGATAAGGATAAGACTAGTCAAAAACCTTCCTCTACTATTAAGGACCCAACATGGAGGTATAATTATATATTTTTAAATTATTTAAGTATTTCAACTAATTTTAATATTATTTTCTTTTTGGGGGTTTTGATAACAAAACCACTAGTTAAAAGGACTTACAAGAAAAAGACATTGGGATGATTTGATGTCCTTCCTCTATTACTATGGACCCAATACAAAAGATAATTTAAATTTTTTAATTTAATAATTTAAATTAATTATAATATTATTTTATTTTTTGGATTTTGATAATAGGTCCACTAGTTAGATGGACCTATAGCAGGATGAGGTTGGCAAGAGTTGACGTATTTCCTCTACTACTAGGGTAGTGAAGACGTAATATTTTTAGTTTTGTTTCTTAATTCAAAATTAAATTAATTTTTTTCTAACATTTAATTGTATTTCAAGTCCACATCATTCATACCTCATGATTTACCTACATCAATTAGAGTGTTAGGCGCAAAAACTTCTCATGCACAAAACATTTTGTAGAAAAAACACCAAGAGGCCAACCCATCTAGTATTGGAAATGATATCCCACATAATATCTAAGGATATGTTGGAAAGGCCACACCACACACTAATGATGATCTATCCTCTCATTATACAATGATTGAGTAAAAATATTGAGTAGATGGGAGAATAAAAGTGAAGTTATATGTGAATGAGAATATGGAAATATTGAAGGAAGCTCAGGGTGAGTAAGTATTTAAAATTTTCATCAAATTTTTTATATTTATATTATTTAAGTTTTTCAAAATTTTAATTATTTAGATTTTTATTTTATTTACAATATATTTGACATTCAATTTTTTTAATTTCAAATATTTTTTTACTAAAGAATACAAATTATTTGTGAAACACTAGTTTGGGAATTTCCCCATCTTCGTTAGAGCATGTTGTTGAAGGAATAAAAAATATTGTACATAAAAATAACTAAAAAAGTTTGGAATATCCTATTATAACATAAAAGCAATTGGAAAATATTCATAAACTACACTTAACATGATGAGGGACCATACGAGGGTAAGAATGCTAAATACATATTAATTATTATTTATTTATTTTATATACTTTTAATATTTTTTCAGAGTGATAATTTGAATTTTTCATACCAAGGAAATATAGATGTAGAGAGTAGAATACTTTGACCTCCTAACATGAATAATCATAGTTGGTTAATGTTGTGCAATGATTGGCTCAAAAATTAGAGAAAGAAGGTAGCATGTGAGTTAATAAATTTAATGAGATGTGAAAATTTGTGAAAAAATATATTAGATTAATTATATGTTTTTAATTTATTAAAATTAATATAGGGGTCGAAACTAGCCAACACAAATCCAAAAAAGTAATAGTAGATAGGGGTATTTTTGTGACTCGTGGCTTGGGGTGAATAAGCTTTAAAAAACTTTATTAAAGTTCTTAAGTTTTTAATAAGTTAATTTATATAAGTTTATATTTTTTTTATAAATAAGATTACACCTCATTTTATGAATACGTTTTACTACAAGGGAAACAATATGATTTCATGCCTACTAAATAAGTGAAAAAAAGTTGAAATAACTCGATGAGACACAAATGTTTTCAACATGCGGGCCCACAAAATGGGTTTTATTCTAGTAAGAAATTCATTGTCTAATTTATTATTTAATTAATAGTATAAATTATAACCATATAAAACAATTATATGACAATTAAATAATGTATAATTTGTAGTTGCATAGATACTTTTACCTAGTTCATATTATTGATATTGAGGAGGAGGATGACGAGGATCTTGATTACATCGATGATGAAGATACCTCATTACATATGTTTAATAACCCTAATGAGGCGGATGATGATGAATATGATTTATTTAGAAAGATAAGTTTATATTTTTTTATTTGGAAGGGATTGCCTTCAACATCTTATATTATTTTATTTATAAAAATATCAAAATTTATAAATTTCATGTTTATTACATATAATATTTTTAGATATCATTGTATTTAATATTTAAATAATATTGTTGTATCAATGTTTCTATATATAAACACAATAATATAATAAAATAATATTATAATATATATATATATATATATATATATATATATATATATATATATATATATATATATAATAATTTAATATAAATGTTTTACCCTAATTTTGATTAAGTGAATTACTTAATCTCATTAAGATGTAACTTTTAAACATAATTAGATATTGAGATATGGCATTCAAGCATACATCTAAATATAAAATACTGAGATTGATTCATCTAATTTCACAAGTGCCATATGTTAAGTATAGTAAGTAAAAAAAATGGATAAATACTTAATTTTTTTGGGTGACCACCTCACTCTGACTGTATTTTGGAAGTGAAAATCATTTTAAATCTAGTTTGTGTTCTGTTCAGTTCTAGATCTGATTCTCTATCTACATTGGTTCAATTATATAGATTTAGGTCAATATTATTGATTGATATTGACCTTATAGTTGGAATTTACAAATAAAAAAGTAGGGTGAAATGATTTTATCACTTTTTATTGTCTCTACTTTCTCTATATTTGTGATCCTAAACCTTAATGATGCACACAACTATAGAAATTGGTATCCTTTGCCTTAAAACCCTAGTTGTGTTTGTGAGGGATATAAACCTAAAAAATGGGAAAATTTTAATGGATTGAGATGACCCCAAACACCTCTATTTTATGATTTATCTCTTCCTACATATATGCTATTCCAAGTAGGAATTTAATCCACACTTAATTCTCCCACCTAATGTGATTGTGTAACTATGCTCCTTCACTATATGTTTGTGACTAATTATTCAACTTTGATACTTGATAATGCTTACTTTGAATTAGGTTTAGAGTGATTAAAACTTTGATTGTAACTAATGATAGTGATAGATTCATAATTTAGGAAGGATAGGGTAGATATTATCAATGTGTAATAGTTTATATATGTATTCCAAATAAGTGCCCATTCCTTTTTGAATGAGACCTTGATATATAAGACTAATTGGGATAATTTTCATACCATTGACATGATAATAAAATGAGCCAACCCAAAGGTTATTTTTAAATTTTATACAATAGCCATTGGAGGGTATTCATTCCAAATAGATCAAGTCAATATTGATTAATAATTTTAATCAAATCTAGAAGAACCAACCTATGTACAGGTAGACTAAACTAAGAGTTTAGAGATGTTCATGTAAGAATCTAGTAGGTTTGAAATAGATAATAATATTATTGTAGGTGTGTAATAGAATAACGGAAGGGTTGAATTATAAGATATCATAAAATCATGAGAGAATGGAAAATTAGGACCTTGTTTGTGTTCTCAAGTCATGCATGGTAAATGTGCATCAAGATTTTCATTATCAAGTATAGAAGACCATATTTTAGTATCTAAAAATTCACACCTTTTATTATAGTAATGGAATTTATAGATTAAAAGGATAAAATTGACTTGAGAGTGTAAAACACACTTTGTCTCTAGTATGAAGCTCAAATTGTGCAGGTCACTCAATAGAAAAACCTACAATTATGTGTAATCAATTTCCATAGATTGACTACTTTAATTTAAAATTAAAATTTTGAAATAACAAGGGTTAGAGTAAACCTATGTGTTGTTTTTAACCATGTTTCTATTACAACTTGTTAAATAATATGCTTCATTTTTTAAGTATTGGAGAAAATTTTACTTCTTTGCTAAAGCACATGGATAGTTGGGGTGATTGCTTCCCAAATTTTTGTAACTATGTAGACTATTGGTTGGGATGAAAGCATGTACCAACCATCATAAATGTGGGAAAAAATTCACAATTTACTAACCAAAATAACTACACAAGTAAAGAGAGAACCATCAATCTAGGTTTGCTCATAGAAAGTGAATCAACCATTACAAATGTCTTATAAATTCAATTGTATGATTTTGCTCAAGTTCACTCCATGTAGAAAAAAAATCATGACTGAAAGGGAATGAAAAATATTCATTCTCCCATCATGAACACATGTTTTAATCATAAAATTTAACTCAATGTATAATATAATGCATGATTGAAAGAGAATGAATAATGTTCATGCCCTAATCATGACCACACATATGATAAGTGTGAAGTGGAATGACAACAATATTCCATTAAACTGTAAATTATGTTGTTGTGTATGTGTGCATAAACCAATACTATGCCACATGAATATGAAAATGTGTATATATGTGCATGAATAATTATCATTCCTCATGAATATGTGCCAATTTATATAGGATTCTATTCATCTATATAATGAATTTGAGAATTTATATCTCAAACGTATGTGTATATGGAGATTGTAACTCTTATTTTCGTAAATCGTGTGCATATGCCCATGCATATGCACCTAAGTGTGTATGAATATGTGCTCAATTACTTATAAATTTAATTTATATGAATGTAATATACCCTTTTAATCAGTATCAATGTTGTAATACATGTCATGTATCTGAACCATTTTAATTTTTGAAATATGTACTCTAAAATGATTTTTTTCTTGTGAAGGCTTATATATCTATGAAAATACCATTATAATTCTCCCCCTTTTGATATGAAGGATGTATATTGTAAGTCACTCATCTCAAAATAATATTTAATTTTATCATTTCATATACACAAATAACATCATGTCGTATCACATGAACATATGGAGAATATATCATCATATTAATGTATATATAGATTAAGGAATGTATATAACATATGTAATGCATGGCATGTAGGTGTCATATCTAGACAGATGTATCAATGAAGCATGTAGTTTAAGGATATACTAATAAGACTATGTAGTAAAAGTGCATATATCAATCATGGCACAACTCATTGTGAGTAAGCTCAACAAGTGAAATTGTTAGTGTTACACATACTGCTAAGGGCCACATATAAGGGACATAAAATGTCACAACAAACAAGGCCAAGGGACACACATAAGGGGATATAAATATGTCATAAACAATGGGAATCAAAGAGTCATATGAAATAATGACCAAGGGCCACACACAATAGTCAAGAAAAAATTAGCCTATCATGTGGTATAGTAACATCATAAATGGAACATAGAACAAGGGAACTAATCTACACAATCCATATTTATCAACAACACATTATATTATAATAACATATCCATGTATCATTATGTAAGATGTAGTAATTATAAATACATATGTAACAAATATATGTAGTTCAACATGCTACAAGCGTAATATAAATATATACCCTATAATAATGAAACCTATGGAATAATATGCCCCTGAGTATTGGCATGGCCACTAGGTAGAGTATATTCCAACATCTATATGTCCATATGTAACATGTATGTTTTAATAGTGCTCATATACCATTAAATTCATGTGTATGTAAATAATATTATATCTACCAAACATGTGATAAATAACACATGTAAATAATGTAATCTAAAAATCATGTCATGTTTAGGTCTTGATTTTAAATTTTTTGAACATTTGAATGTTTTTGTATTTTCTGATTATTTGATTTTTTTTGTGATTTTGAAATATTTTAAATTATGTGTAATATTGATACAAGTGCATGATGTTCATAGGGTTTATCACGTAATTCCATTCTAGTGTATCTAATGATTAGGCTCATGCACACACCTTCTTTGTAACCATAAATGGGGCCTAACCTATTAGGCTTAAATTTTCCATTGTTCTATTTATCTACATTCATGTTCTTTTGATCCTATTTTAATACTAAATATCCAACTTGAAATTCAAGGCTGTAAACTTTATTTATAAATTCTCACTTGATATGATCTTAGTAAAATTTAAGATGTCCAATAACTTGTTTGCATATGTCATCTAGCATTTATAATTTATGTAATCACTTTATCAATATTCATTATCTCTGATGACATCTTTTAAAGAAAGATAGAAAGGTGGTATCTTGAGCTCTAAAGGTAATATTATTTCCATTCCATAAACAAGAGAGTAAAGTATAGCCTTATTTGGTGTACAAACACTTGTTTAGTAAACCCAAAGTACATAAATAATCTGATTATGGTAATCTACACCTTTCTTGGTGATAGTTTTGCTTAATATAATTTAAAGTGTTGTATTTTTTATTTTTACTTATTTATTTCCTTATGGATAATATGGTGTAGATAACATGTGATGGATCTTCTATTTGGCACAAAATATCTTAACTATTTTATTCTTGAATGTAGACTCATTATCTATGATAATGGTGGATGGGATCCAAATCATGAAATGATATTCATCATTAAGAATTTACATATACCTTCACTTAAATTTTTTGATAATGGTATGACTTATACCTATTTTTTGAAGTACTCCATAGTTGTAAGATTGATTTTTTGGCCTTGTTATGATTTTGGATTTTTTTTCTAATCAAGTCAAAGTCCCAAATGGATAATGGCCATGGTGAAACCACAGGGTGTAATTCTTGTGATGAATCATGATTTAGATTATTATGTTTATGACACTGTGGGCATAACTTGACATCCTATTGGAATTATTATTATATTGTAGGATAATAATACCCTTGTATTAAGAGTTTATAAGACAATTTTTTTCTATTGAAATGACCTTTGCATTCATTCTCATGTACTTTGAATAAGGTAATTTTAGATTCATTATGACTAAGGCACCAAAGTATATATCCCTGCAATGATATTTTGAATATAAATCCTCCAATTGTAAAATAATGCATAAATTACCTTTTTATTTTAATATATCATTATGTGTATTAATTTTCAAGATAAAATCTCTCTCTCTCTCTCTCTCTCTATATATATATATATATATCATTGTGTTTCTGAAATTACTATACTGTAATTAACTACAAGGACCTTTACTTCTACTGTAGATATTGATGGATGTTGTAATTATCAAATAGTTAAAATTATGTGATAATAATTAACATTGATGGTAATCAAGGAAGCTACACTAGAAATGGAATCAATATGCTAATTATAGTTTCAAGTTATGCTTTATATTGAAAAAGGATCAAAGTGTCCATGTAATCATTATACCATTTATTTGTACGGAATTAATTTTTTTATTTTATTTGGTAGGTGTCTGAAACCTAATTAACCACCATATGAGAGTCCCAATGCACCCATAGTTATTTTATCTATAATATGCATGTTGCACATAACCCAAGTATCAATGCCTTATATTCTATTATGGTATTTGCACATGTAAAACCCAAATGATATGAAAATGACATAGGTTTTCCATAAGGTGTAATGAATATTATTATAATGTTAGTGTCTATATCACATTTGTATCCATAAAATTACATGGTCCAAATATCATTATCTATTTGATATGAGGTAAATTCATCCCAAAAATCATCATTAATTGGTAGTGTGTCTATTGATAGAGCTGCAAATAGTTGGTCTCTAATAAATTATCCTTTTATAAATTATTTAGATATGAATTTTAGATCAAATTACATAAGTTACATACCCCTTTTTATAAGTGTTCTAATAAGTGTGCCTTTAACATAAGGAATATGAGAAGATCAATCTTTATGATAACCTGTGTCTTATTGTTGAGCATGTAGTGTCATAATTTTTAAATAGTGAAAACATGATATAAGAATAGGTTTTCCAAAGTATTTTATTTTTTCTCATTGTCAATAAGTGTATGACTAACATAATACAAAACATTTTCTCTATGATTTTCATCATACTGTCATAATAATTCCCCTAAGGCATGATTTGTGGCTGAGATGTATAATAATAAAGGTCTAACTAGTGTTAGAGGCATGAGAGTAGGTGGATTAAGTATATATTATTTTATTTCATTGAAAATATATTGAAAACTTACATTCCATCCAATTTTATATCTTTATTGAGTAATCATGTGAAGGGTTGCATCTTATTAGCTAGTTGGGCCACAAAACGTCTTATTGACTAGATCTTTCCTTGTAATGATTGTAGTTGTGTTAGTACTTTTGGTGGAGGCAAATATATCATAGGTTTGAAAATTTTTGGATCTATTTCAATGCCTCACTAAGATATGATGTATCCCAATAATTCCCCTAAAGATACACCAAATACACATTTATTTGGATTTAAGTGCATATTTTATTTTCATAGTCACTCTAAATAATTCTATAATCTTTAGCATGATCCTGTTGTTGTTTTGATCTTGTGAGTAGATCATACACATATTATTCTATTGTTTTATGAATATAATCATAAAACATATGGTTCATGGCTTACTACTAAGAATTTTTAGTATATTTCAATCCAAAGGGCATGAGGACATAACAAATTTGTCCCCATGGTGTAGTAAATGAAGTTTTTCTTGATCTTCTGGATTGATTTTTATTTAGTTATATCATGATAACCCATTCATGAATGGTAACATATCATAATCAGTTGTAGAATTAACAATCATATCAATATTTGGTAATTGAAAGCTCTCTTAAGAATAAGATTTATCTAATTCCCAATAATCTATACAACATTGAATCTATCCATTAGGCTTTCCAATTAATAATATATTAGAGACTCATTTAGAATAATCAATGGATCAAATAAATCTTGCATCTAATAGTATTTGTATTTATTATTTTACTAATAAAGCTACTCTTGGATGCATTTTTAAAAATATTTTGCTTTAATGGATTGACATCTAGGTAAAGTATGATACTGTGTAATGAAATTTTGTGATCAATTCTTCACATATCTAATTAATCCCATGTGAATATTTTTTGGTAGTCATATAGAATTTGTTGACGTGCCTTCCTTCATATTATTACATCATAGTTGCTTGTATTACTAGTCTAGGATCTTTATCTATTCCATAATGAAATTATATTATCTTTTCATTAATTAAAGTTGACCTACCTTGCATATATGGTGTTGTAGGGATAATATATAGGCCATTTACTCTAATATGGACATGGTATATTCATTTAATCCAAAATATGAATGGGTGGTAATTATGCAAGGAAACCTATTATTATGATAGAATGGATGAAGATCCTCATATACCCTGAGTTATTCTAGAAGAGATTCATCATTTAAAATATTAACTAATGTCCAAATCTCAAGGGAATATTTTTTGTCAAATAGATTAGGATATAAAAACTATAGTGCATATGTATTATGAACTTATCTGGTTCTATCTCTACTTTGAAGAAGAGTGTATAAATAGTAGCCTTTGTGGTTGTTCCTTTCTTGTTATTTTATAATTTTTATGAATAACCAAGGACTTGTGATCCTTTTTGAGTAGATGTGATGGGATGAAAAATGCCTTGTGTATATTTTCCAAATCCTTGTCCTCTATAACCCATTTTTTTTAATTCTTAATTCTAAAACTATATTTATTAAGATTTGTTGATGGTGATGAAATTGGAGTTGAAGAAAGTATTGGTGCCTCATTTTGTTTGGATTCTTTAGAATATGGTTACATATGAGGAATGTAATGATCCTTGGGTTAAGTTAATGCACAATACTTAAATGGTTCTTCATTAAAAGGGTGTGTGTGTACACACACACACACACACACACACACACACACACACACACACACACACACACACACACACACACACACACACACACACACACACACACATTCTTGGTGACTGAATTTTAAACATGCATTTAGGATAGAAGGAGTTATGTTCATTTCATGAATCCATGGTCTCCCTAATAGAATATTATAATTGATGTAATTAGGCATGACCTAATAAATTGTGGCTATCATTTGAGGGCCCATAGTAATATGTAGTGTACTTTATCCAAATACTTTTCATATAATATTTTAAAATCCTTGAAGATTCATATTTAAATAATTAAGATCCTTTGCTTGAATAGAAATTTCAAAAATGAGTTATTAAAAATGTTTAGCTTTGATCCGGTATCCACAAAAACTCTCTTAACTACCTTTTTTTATACTTAAAATTTAATATACAATGGTAGATGTTGATCTCTAATGCACTTAAAAGGCAAGTCTTATTTTTTAAAATAGATAATTTCATTCATCCATCTCAATCTATTGATAATAGAAGCCACATAAGGTTTTTCTAGTTCATTTGGTAAAGTTGTATCATGTAATGCTACATAAACAATATCTTTGTAAACAATAATTTTTTGAAGTAATTGAAATAGATAAATTTTGGCATTGGTGTTTTAGTTTATCCATGATGTCATACCCTTTGGATTGAGTAGTTTGCTTGGTGGGTGGTGGTGGGGGTTTAGGAGGTATTGGTAAGGTAATTTGGTTTATACTATTGTATGGGTAACCTTACCCTTTTGTGTTGTGACAACATGGACTAGGAGATCTAATATGAGTCAAAGGTCAAGATTAGAAGTGGGATGGGAACA
The DNA here is from genome assembly GCA_037957365.1 of Torreya grandis. Taxonomy (NCBI): domain Eukaryota; kingdom Viridiplantae; phylum Streptophyta; class Pinopsida; order Cupressales; family Taxaceae; genus Torreya; species Torreya grandis. The sequence goes on from JARHVA010009109.1 coordinate 184,937, forward strand.
ATCAATATTTTAGAAATTAAAGGGAAGAACAAGATGAGTCATGCATGCCATTTGCTATCTAGTAGTAACAATAGGTGTATAAGATATGATGTTACAAAAATGTGATTGGGATTATTCATTAGTGTTTTAAAATTTATTAGTGTTCTTAGATTTGATCTTTTTTGTCCATTTTCTTACATAATTGATCCAAATAAGATACACTATCTATGTAGAAAAATATGAAAAGAGTAACTTAATTTTTGTGTTAACCAATAGTATGCATTTAACATGGTTGTGAATAATTTGTATAATTAGGGAATAATAAAAAACTAGGTTTAAAAATGAAACCTCAAGATTGAAATCCTAATGAAGATTGAGGGCCAAAGGTGAAAAGATTATTTGTGTATGGAGGTAAAAAATCAAATCAATTAAACCCTAGAAATTATTTTTGTGAGGAGATTAAAAATGAAGTTTAAAACCCTAAGATAAAAAATATAAAACCTTAGAAGGATGAAACATTAAATAAAACTTAGGGTTTTTCACTATTTGATATGTGTATGAGTTTACCCTAAATTGGATTAAGGTGGAATGATAAATATAATTAAGATAGAACTATGAAATGTATTTAGATATTAATATATGACATTCAATCCTATAATGTAAAATATTGAGTTTGAATCTTCTAATTTAACAAGTGGCATATGATAAATATAATAAGTACAATAATAGGATGAATACTTAAATTTTGTAGTTGACTATCTAGATATGACTATATTTTATAAGGGAAAATCAAGATAAATCAGGGTTGTCATTCATTTGGTTATGAGAATAATTCTCTCTCTGCATTAAGTCAATTCCACCAATTTAGGTCAGTATTACTGGTCAATGTTGCCCTATTATTTGGTATTGAATTACAAGAAAGTAGAGAATAGTGACTGTATATTCACCTACACCTATCTCTAATTTCTATGTATTTGTGATCTTGAACCTTGCTAATGCACTTAACTTCAGAAATCAATTTTATTTGCCTTAAAACCCTAGGTGTGCTGTGAGGGTTATAAACTTGAAAAATGAGGAAAGTGTAATGAGCTAAGCTAACCATAATCACCCTTATTTGATGATTAACATATGCTTATATATCTCACACTCTAAGGAGGCAAATCTAGCCACATTCAGTTCTCCCACCTAGTTTGATTATGTTCCTTCATTATATATATCTAGCTAATTATTCAACTTTGATACTAACAAATATTTATTTGAATTAGATTTAGAGTGCTTTAGACTTGGATTATGAATAACCCTAGTTATAGTTTCTTAATTTGGAAAGAAAAGGGAATATTTTCTCAATTTGCAATAGTGTATATATGTGTTCCTGATATGTGTCTAATCCTTTTTGAAGGAGATATTTATTTATTTATACATGAGTCCAATTGGGTAATTTTTCATGCCATTGACACACTAGGAAAATGGGATAACAATAAGGTGAGATTTAATTTTATAAAATATCATTTTCTATGAGTGGGTTGGTATAAACCAGATCATGTCAGTATCGACTGGTGATACTAACCTATTTTGGTAGAATTGATTTGTGTAGAGGTAGACTCAATTGAGAGTTTATAGATGCCTGTGTAGGATATTTAGCATGGTTAAAATAGATGGAAATATTATTAAAGGTGTGTAGTAGTAAAATATAAGGGTTAAATCATTAGATAACATGCAAGTGTGAGAGAATGGTGGATTAAGACCTTATTTTTATGCTCAAATCATGCATGATAAATGTGTATTAAGATTTTTATTATCAAGTGTATACACCTTATTTTTTTCAATTTATCACATTACTGACATTTGCTATTGGAGGTTATTTTTAGCACATCAATCTCCTTAAGTGCATGCCTAAAAGGGTACACTAGGAATGGTGTGGGATTGGCTTATGGTACTTTAGGAGATATGTTTGCATATTATTTTTTTATAAAATCACTGTTATCAATTTGACATCTTTATTAGAGTAAAGGTTATTTATTTTTCCCATATTTATTTATTAAGGTATTTTTTCCCTCATTTGGAGTATTCCTACTTTCATGGAGAAGTTTTATTAGGTGCATAGGTTAACCAAATGACTAGGAAGTAAATCCCTTGACTAGATATTCCATGTATGGGTGTTACTCCTCTAATATTGGCTCTATTGAACACCTTTTATGGAGGAGTTACTATTCTATTCTGAGGCCCTATTGAGTACCTTTTATGGAGGAGTTATTTAACACTCTCCTATATGTACATCTCACTTGGTGAGATTTTTTAGTTAATAGAATATTGATATCTTGTTTCCTATTTGTCTTATGATATATTATAATATTGATTTAATTTAACTTGTAGTTGTGTGTTGTGTTCTTGTTTTTCTCACACCTATCATGAACTTGTGCATCGACATGATCAGGTGATCTTGGACACAATTTTGATATGGTATCAAAGTGCCACCTTGGTAATTATGTTTTTGGTTTATGCTGTAAGATTTATTTTAAAATCTCTAGATAGTTTGTAGTGTATTGTGAGAATTTTTTTTAGAGGGTTCATAAAAAGAATTTAGGTGTTAAATTATAGATGTGTTTTTACTAAAATCTCAAGTTTTGTTGGTTTTATCTTGGACTATTTGGGGTTGAGGTTTTGTTTAGGCTTGGTCATCTCTTGATTATGTAAGCAGGTTTGGAAAGCATACAAAGGCTATTCTAGTATTGTGAAGGAAACCTAGTTTCACAACCTCCTCACCTCTCCTCCTTAGATGACACCTATCAAGTGCCATTTTTACATCTTTGACATTCATGACTCCTTATGGCCTATTTTTTCATTTCATGCATATTCAAAGGTTCAACGGTTGATCATGAGGATTCTATGGCCTATTCAAGGCTTCTGTGAGAACTCAAACTACCATCAACCCTCCCATGGTTTCATCATGCCTTCTATAACCTTTAGAAACCTTTGAATTATTCAATGGCATGCATAAAAACTTGGTGTACTAATTTATTATATCTAGCTTGCCATTTAGGTAGATCTTGCCCTTAAAAGTTTTCTTGTTTTTTTGCATCCTCATCGAATAATAAGGTTTCTCTAAAATTCCCAAACCACCTTTCCTTTTTAAATAATGGTTTTGTGAAACCACCATCCTTTCAATTCATGGTTTTTAACCTTGTTTTTGGTGGGAAGCTTTTTAAAACAAATTAAAAACCTGATTTGTCTTTTAGTTATATTAAGAATTAAAAAAAAGTGGAAGGTTTTTTATATGTGGAAAGGAGACTTTATTGTTTTTTAATAAAATAATATAATATTGGGGGACCTTTTAATATGGAGACATCTAAAGGGTGCATTTCAATTTTTTTATAGACTTTGATTTATATCCAAGGTGGGATAGTGTATTAATACTTTTTATTATAGTTTCTCATTTAAACAATATCATATTGAGGGGCATTATTTTTTTATTATTTAAAAAAAATAATAGTTTGTGGTTTTTATTTAAAGTTGGGAAAGTAGATTATTTTTTGGGCACTCTTCATATTTTCACAAGATAAAGACTAGAGAGTGAGGTCTAGTTTGGTAGGTGGAAAAAATCCCTCACATTAAAAAAAATCATATTCTCTCTTTCTCACTTTGTACTCACCTTTATTGGATGCACTTTTAGCTAATCCTGATCTCCTCATTTTATCTTGTAAATCATATTTTTTATGACATTTACACTAGTTTCTCTAGACACATTATTGATTGTTCCAGACATATGTTAAGTGTGCATTATTTGTAACATTTGGATGGGGGGTTCACATTTCATATTTTAGGGAGGTCTACTATGTTTTTGGGTCACTTTTCATTCTATTTTCACTTATATTCTATAATAACTATAGCTATGAACCACTACAAAGTTTTTTCTGCATAATGGATACAATTTTAATTAATCCTCTAACACCATTTAACTAATATGAATGGAAAACCAAAATTAAAATCATATTAAAGATAAAGGGTTTACATCATGTTATACCGGGAAATGAAATTAAACCTAATATATAATGAAAAAATTTAGTACAACTGTTGTGACAAAGCTTATGAGTTGTTATGTCTATCAGTTTCTCCTGATCTTATCTTTCATGTAAAGTCTAATAAAACTCCTAATTAATTCGGGACCACCTTGGAAAATCTATTTAGGAAGCTAGATATAATGAGATGGCATGAACTAGATAACTAAATCATTAGTTTGAGTCCTAGTAGTTTTGATACCCTTCAGGATTTCTTCACTAATTTTAAGTCTTTAATATTACATTTGAAAGAATGTGGGATAGAGAAAAAATATGACCAACTTATTCTTTTTATATTCTCAAAACTAGGTCTAGATTACTCTGTCTTTGTATCTCCATTCCATTCCACCAAAATATCTCTTAGAGCCACATGAAATATGCCTTATTTAGATGACTTTATTTATGACATGACTTGAGAGCAAGACAAGTTAATATAAATGGGCACATTGAAGTCCTAAAAACTTTAATATCTAATTATTGGTAATGGGAAATATAAGGCTTCAAACAAATATAAGAAGAAAAAGAACAAGTATCAAGAGAAGAACAAAGAATCAATCTCTGCTAAAACAAACATTAAAACCTCCTCTTCCAATGAAAAACCTAATAAAGAGAAGGCTAACTGTGCTCATTATAATTAAAATGGGCATGATGAACACAATTGTATGAAGAAATAAATTGATCACCTAACTCATCTTCTAAAAAATAATAATATAGGTGTTCTTGAGTCTATCAAGTAGAATTCATCAACTCAATATTATTTTAAGGAAAAAGATAAACGCAAAGAGAAAGAAAATGACAAGGCTCTTATATCAGTTATAGATCCAACCTCTTCATGGGTAATTGAATCAGGTGCTTCCCACTACATAGGATATTCAAAAATTGACTTTTCTTGATTAGAGCCTTATAACATGTCTTATATCACTTGGGGTGATGACACTTTATTAGAAGTTGTAGGGAGAGGGTCTATTGAAATGGATGGAGGAACATTCAAAACTATTCTGAGTGTTCCATTGATTTTAACTAATATCTTATCAGTGTGCCAAATCATTTATATTATTAAGGGTATGACGGTAGATTTTTCACCAAATTCAATCATAATCAAAGAACTTTATAATGATTTTATAGTGTTAGTGGGTAGGGTAGATCACCAAACCAAGTTATATACCTTCTCACATTTTTCACTTGATTTATCTTTGACTATATTGCTAACTCATTCATATAGAGTTATCAAATTATGGCATGCGTGGTTTGGAGACCTTAACTACCACTACCTAAAACAACTCAATAAAAATGAAATGGTCACTTGCTTACATTGAGTCTATTTCTCTAAGGGTATTTGTGAGGGTTTAACCCTTGGGAATCATCTCAAAGAGAAAATTGACAAAGGCAAAGATTTGAGGGCTTCACAAACATTGGAGTTAGTACATAGTGATGTATTTGGGCCTTTTCTTAGTTTATCTTTTATAAGGGATACGTATATTCTCACCTTTATTGATGATTTCTCAAATTCACTTCATTAGATATAAATCTAAATTTTTTGACAATTTTTTATACTTCAAAGTTATTTCAAAGAAACAATCTTAGAAATTCATTAAAAGTTCTTAGAATTGAAAATGGGGATGAGTATGTCAATAATAGATTTGAGAAATATTTCTTAGTAGAGGGGATTGATTTGTAGTGTATAATTTCATACATTCCTTAACAAAATGGAGTTATAAAATGTAAGAATAGGTCCTTGAAAGAGGTGGCCAATTGTATGATTCACTCTAAGTCATTTGCAACTTAGTATTGGGATAAAACCATTAATTATGCCTACTATATTTAGAATAGGTTTACTCACAAATATTTAAAAGTAGTAATTCCCTTTGAAACTTGACATAATAAGAAATCCATAGTTGAGATCTTTAATATTTTTATATCTCCAACTATGACACAAATATTAAAGAAGAAACACAAGGCTATGGAATCTCAAAGTAAGCCTTACATCTTTGTAAGTTATCCATATGGTGTCAAATGATATTACCTTATTCATCTAACCACACATGATCTATTCATCGAGATAAGTGATCAATTTCAAGAGAGTCCATAGACTCAATACTTGACACTTATCCCACTTCATTAGACTCACTTAGATTTAATTCAGATGATTCAGATCAGACTGAGCACATTCCAAAGGTTGAGGACACTTTTTCTAGTTCTGATAGTGAGAGTAGTGATGGGCATTCATCTCTATCCACATCTAACGACACTTTAGAGGATGATTTTTCTCTACTTGATTCATCCAATTTTGGTTCTCTTTGGGCTAAGTAGACACTACAAATCATAGGTACATGGTTTGGGGATCCTTTATATGACATATAAACATCTTTAGAGTTTAAGAGTGGGCCACATGATTTTTATGCCTCTACCTTAGATTCATAGACTGTTTAAGAGGCACCAGGTATTCCTAAGTGGAATTATGTCATGCATGAGGAGTATAACTCCTTAATTAGGAATTATACTTAGGATTTAACACATATTCCTAAGGGAATAAATATGGTTTGATGTAAATTGATATATTGGACTAAATACATAGTAGATGGATATATTGACAAGGTCAAGATGCAATTGGTCATAAAGGGTTTATCATAGGTGCCTAACATCAACTATATAAAGACCTTTACACCAATCAAAAAAATTAACTCTATTAGACTCACACTTAATATTTCCATATCCAATCATTTGGATGTTCATCAAATGGACATGAAGAGTACCTTTCTTCATGGTGACCTTCAAAAGAAGATTTACATGGAGTATCCACTAGGATTTATTGAGGATCATTTTTTTATGTGCAAAATTCAAAAATCCAACTATGGCCTCAAATAGTTCCCTTAGGATTTGTATGAAAATATGGATTCCTTCCTTATTTTTATAGGGTTCATTTGATGCCATTCAGATCTGAATGTCTATCTCTTGTAATAGAATGAATTGATTTTGAATCTAGTTCTTTATGTTAACAATCTTTTGATCACTAGTAGCTATTTTTAATCCATTGTAATAGTGAAAAAGTCTCTTTAGGATATATTTTACATGAAATAATTAGTATTGCTACATTACTTCCTTGGGATTCATATTTATCAGTCTGACCTAAGGATCACTCTTGCACAACCTAAGTATGCTCTCGATCTATTTGATCAGTTTCACGTGGCTGATTTTACAATAAATTTGACTCCATTTCTATATGGAGTTAAAATTTATGTGAATTGTAATTAATCTTTGGTTGATGTTATCTTGTATCAACAACTTATGGGCATCCTTATATAATTGACACATACTATACTTGACCTATCATATGTAGTGGGCCTAGTATCCAGATTCATGTAAGAACCTCATGAGCTACACTGTAAAATAACTAATAAGATTTTTTAGTACATTCAAGGCACACACAGATTTGGGATTCTTTACATATCTAACATTGACATTAACTTGATTGGTTATACTAACTCAAACTAGGTTGATGATATTAAAAATCATAACTCCACTTCAGTTTATAATTTATTGATTGGTTTAAGTCTGATTAGTTGGTCAAGCAAGAATTAGAATGATATTAATTTATCATATTTTAAGGTTGAGTATATGGGGTTGTCAATGTTACCACTAAGGACATCTATAATTAGGGTATTATCAAGAGTTTGGTATCTAGTTTAGATGACCTACCATCATCTTCTATGACAACTAGAGTACTATTCAAATTTTTAGGAATCAAGTCCAACATCAATGGACCAAACACATAGAGATTCAAATGTAATTCATCAGATATATAATTCATGGGACATCATTAATATTATATATTACTAAACAATAGAGTAAAAAATAGACATCTTCACCAAAACTTTCATTGAAAGCAAGTATCTTCACTTGTAGACTCTTCTTGTGGTTAAAGATATTGCAACATCATCTTCTAGGGGGGAATCTAGCCTCTTTTTTATGTCTCTCTTTGGGGGAAGTTTTTTCCTATGGGTTTTATCTTTTTATCTATTTTATGAGATATTTCTTTATACATGGGTACCTCATCAAGCCTAATTTTTGAGACACATTTTTTTACACTACCCACCTAAGTTGTGCTTATGGGGGGTGTTAGAGTAGGGGTTATTTATTTTTAATATATTTATTTATTATGGTATTTTTGATCTCACTTATAATTTTCAAACTTTTATGGAGAAGTTTACTTAGGTGTACATGTTAACCAGATGACTAGGAAGTAACTCCCTTGATTGACTATTCTAAGTATGGGAGTTACTCCTTTATTATTCGCTTTGTTAACCACCTTTTATGGAGGAATTATTATTCTATTCTAAGGGCTTATTGATCACCTTTTATGGAGGATTTAATCAACACTCTCTTATGTATATCTCACTTGGTAAGCTTTTTTAATTAATGGAAGATTGGTAGTTTGGCTCCTATTTGTCTTATATTATATTCTCATATTGATTTCATTTAGCTTACATTTATGTTTTGTGTACTTGTTTTTTAGATCGATGGTCTGTATTCCAAATTGAGCTATCAAGATCAGTAGCCCCTTTGAGATCTCTATCACAAACCTATGCATTTGTATGATCCAATGATACTAGCCATAACTTTGATTCTTCTGAGTTTCATTCCATCTTACCTCTCCATATACTTTTTTTTTATATTTGATAGTTTCCCTATATCATAATGTATTATCCTAACTAATATATTCTATTTCATTCTTAAGCCTTTCTATACTATATTGATCAGTGATTTTATCTTCTATCATTTGTAATGTATTGACTTGGATGATACTTTATTGTGTTTGCTAGAATCTTCCAACTATATCAATTGAATGATATTGTTGGCTTAGTGTTAAAGGTTAGTTTTAGGTATTGGATCATTCCTAAAACATATATCACATTCATTTGCTCTATTTATTCTCATATTCTACCTTAAATATTATTTGAGAGACTTAGAGGCTTAAACTTTATCTTAGAGGTATTGTCTTGTGGTTTCATTGAAAATCAATAAGAGGGGTCTTTGGAGTTTTAAAATAAGAATATATAGGTCTTAATTTTACCATTTGAGGTCTTTAACATATAACAACTCTTTCAAAGTGCCACACGAGTCAAAGGAGGAGATTAAAGCATCAATAGATCCACCTAAAGGTAAATATTTATATCCCTATACTTTTCCTTTACTTACTAGATTATATATTGTAAATTACTTTGTGGATGTATATGTGTATCCTTGCTTAGGTTTTTCCTTATACCAAATAAGCTAGTATAGATATAAGGTTCCTTAAGTTTCCCATTTATCACCTTAAGTTTCACAGACCCCCATTTTTTAAGCATTATGCATTACCTTATTTACAATCTCTTATCCATCATTTAATTTTACTTACAGCTTTACAATCACTTACCCATTTATGAGCCTTAGTGAGAGTTATACCCTATGTCATAGGGTTAGGCTTTGGAATATTTTCCTCTTGAAATTTGAGTATGAATTACCCTCTTATAGGTTTATGGATATTTTAAGGCCTTAATTGATAGTCCAATTATATATAGACTCTATTAATTGATCTTATTTGAGTCTTAGTTTATTTATAGAAAGAGGATAGTTGTAGGTCATCCTAGTCCATGTGTATATTATGGTGAACTTGATGTGAATATTATCCCAACTTTGGTTGGATCAATTTGATGTTTATCATTTTAACTTATATGTGATATCTTAAAAACAATAACATATCTTTCAATCCAACTATATCAACTAGACCAGTATAATTTTCTTAGTCTTAGTAACCGTATCAACCAACCTGATATAGTTACCTATTTGTCTACAGTTAGATCAACCAACCTAATATAATTATGTATCTTCTACCAAGTATATCAGTTAGCTGATATAATTATATTTTATTTGTTTTTCTTCCAACTATATTGTCCAATATGATAATATTATAAGTATTTATTTATTTCATTTCATGTTGCATCTATGCTTTCAATATGTATCATCTTTATTTTCATTCTTGTTTTGTCTTCCTAGAACTATGTTCTAAAAGTTGTAAAACTCAAATGATTTGTCATTCTAAGAAATTAGTCATCAATTTTACATAAGCTATGATATTGATAAGAAATCAATATGCAAATTATATTCAATGTCATAGAAGATCTAGATATGAATTTGAATAGAAAAGCATCTAAATAATAACTAGATAAATTGTACACATAACACAAAATTTAGGTGGGAACATTTTGAAAGGTAAAAAATCCACAAATGTTGATATTCATATGATTGAGAAACTTATGAACCCTAATACACAACCTCCCTCTTCTCACTTCCTCTCAACTAGTCTTCACAAAACATGTACAAATATTTACCACATCTAAAGATCAAATTTCTAATTCATGATATTTCAGAATAGGATAAAAACCCTATTTATAGTGAAATGTGAAGGGAGGTGACCACTGCAACCAATGACTCCATCCATATCTAAAGTCATTTAATAACATTGGTAAGTATTAAATAATAATAATTTTATTATTTATTTACATGAGGTTTTCACCTCATGTTAATAAATAATATATTTATATTAATTAACTACCAAGATAAGCTAAGGGTCAATTAAAATAACTTAGAGACATTAAATATTCTAACACTCCCCCCTAATGCTAAGTGGAGATAAAATTCATAGTCACCTTGAAAAAAAGAATTATACTATGTACATAATTGAAGGATTTAAAAACCTTCATCATGACAAACATCACCTTTTGAAATAAAATGAATTATTATCCATAAACTACTCGAACGTAAGTTTAGGCTAGCATTATTGTGAGACTAAATCTCATAGTTCTCATGAATAATAAACAAAGCATATTTAGAGTATTTTAAGGACCTTCATTATAAAATATGATTTAATGCATTGGGTTACAAAATTAAAACTTCTACATGAAGATTATAATTACATAACTTCCACACAAATTTTACAATTCTTTACAATGAGAATAAGTGTAGAGAAGAAGAAGGAACACATGGCCATTAGGAAATGACATTTTCATGCACACTCCCTCTCAATGGAAACTCTAAGTGGCCTAATATTTCATAAAACTAAAAAGACTTATTAGAACTAAGTGGTTTTATGAATATATCTTCCACTTATTCATCCATTAGACAAAAATACAAATCAATATTACCATTAAGGACTTTCTCTTAGATAAAATTCACATGAACTTCAATATGTTTAGTTCATTGGTGTTGCATTTTATTTCTTTATATAGCTATACAACTTTAGTTATCATAATGAAAGATGGTACTGTGAGAAACATCCAAATGAAGTTCTCTTAATAACCTTCATAGCCACATGGATTATTTAGAATCTTTCATAACACTTCTATACTCTACTTCTATAGATGAGATAGGTGACTCTTTTTTTTCTCTAAGTGATAACACCTGTACCAAACTTAAACATATATCCAGAATTAGATTTATGATATCATAGTTTGGCTAGCATCACAATAACCAAATACATAAATATAAATGGAGAAATTTTTATCTATGGGAAAACACAAGTTATGTTTTAGGCAAACCAATTCAATACTTTGATTACTAAGTTAGTGACACACATTAATCATTACATGCAATTTATTATTAGATGTCTCTAATATTGATAAGATGGGCATACCCAAATATCATGTCATGAACATACAATAATTTTAATGTGATACTAAGTTAGCTAAATATTAGATATATGATAATAAATAAATATTTTTACAATTTGAATCTATTGACAAAAAATTACAAGTTTAATATGCTTTTTGCCATTTTCTAATGATTTAAAATTAGATCTATTAGAATATTTAGGTATATAACCTATCATACATCAAATATTGATAATTTTAGCATGATATGCAATCATCCAATTAAATAGATATGGGATTGAAAAAAATAATTTTAGACATGTATGAACATATTGTTTAGTACAATACATAATGAAGAGACAATTAATAATACAAAATACATTTAAAATTTGCATTTCATAACATATATTATTATCAAATGAAACATCTAAGCATATTAGTGTAAAATTTGGCTAAGATAGCCTAGCAAAATTATAAGACCTAAAGGAAGTACTCATCCTCACAAGATCATATATTGAGAATAATAAAATATATTATTATCAAAGATGTCTAAAAAATTTGAAATAAAAATACAAGAGATGAATTAATTTAAATGGAATCAAATGAGTTACATAAATGCAATATATTAAATCTACATTCCACATTCCATATTAAAAATACATTACTAGAGTGAAAAAATATAAGGGAAAGAGAGAGTGGGGTAGACAAGCCATAGAGGGTATGTAAACACTATGTTCACACACCAAAGTGGGGAAAAAAATGGTAGACATCCCATAGTGGAGTGTGGTCCACTCATAGTGGAGTGACTAGATTGTGCACACAATTAATGATCTAATTATGCACTAAACATATGTGCACACTATTAAGTAAAGAAATATGAAAGGAACTCAAAGGCAAAATCAGTTTGGGTGAGAACTCTTTTCACCCAAAAACCCCATATTAAGTACAAATTAGGAAGAGAGAAAACTAAAAATATGTAAAAAATGATGGGTCCTAACAATAAGGCTTGATGAGGTACCCATGTATAAAATGATCCCCTCAAGCATAAAAGATAAGGAGAAAATACATAGGGAAAACTTCCCCCATGATCAGATGAAATAAGAAGTTCATGTGACTCTCTTGAAACTAGTGTTGGAGCTGAGTGTCCCTATGGACACCAATCTATCTTATCAAAATGCATGGATATTGAGTCACTCCAACTGCCAAGTGATGTAGAAAATGGTGTTGAATACGTGGATCACTTAAAGTAAACACTAGATGCTAAGGTAATGGGTAGTGAAATTAACTTGAGGAAGCATTGACTACATAACCCCCTTCAATGTTGAATTGGGAGAAGGTAGCAATGCATGTCTTTGCTGATGGATCTGGTGAAAGTGGTGACAAGTGAACATAAAGATAGTGCCACTAAACAAAGGTTACAAAGATAATAAGAAGGAGTTCAAGGTGAAATGGATCCATAATTTATTTATCAAAACTATCTCACAAACCTAATAAAAAATAAAATAATTCTAATAAGTACACAAACCAAGATATGAAGAGTGGACACATCCACTACTCAAACATCATCTTGTAGATGCTCTAGTTTCTCTAAAACTATTAGAGTTTGGTGATAAGAGTGATATATGTCAAAGATATAATAAATAAAAATACAACTGAAAGATATGCCAATGAGACATGAAATGGTCCTCATATGCGTTATGACATACAAGTTCCTGATAAGATACCCATTTACAATGAAGTAGTTTTTTTGTTATGGAGAAAAAAAAATTAAAGACACTAAGAAAGAAGCCTTGAGATGTATCCACTAAAGAATGCAAGGTGATAAGAAAGGGGACTTAAGGAGACATGAATTTTGAATAAATGCACTAAGTGAAGGATGGTCCAATAGAATGTGAACACTTGATGAAGTCGAGATAACACCAATTGGGCATGTAGACTAAGTAGGAACACTAATTTAGAAAAATACAAATTTTAACATGAGGGGGTCTGAAAACCTATTATAATAGGCCTCACCCTTCAATATTCATCAATTAAAGGATGTTTCATAGAGGGAAGTGGTACTTATCATCATGTGTGATCAAATGAGGTTGCCACTTTTGTATTTTTTTTGGCATGAGAAGAAATTATAAAAAAAACTCAAGGTGCAAATTTATTTTTGGCAGAGGATAGTAGTATTTGTTTCCACAGATAACCTAATGAGTTGGCCACTTGTGTAATATTATTTTTGGAATGAGAAAATTTTTTAACAAAAAACTCAAAGTGTAATTTTATTTTTGTCATGAGAAAAAATCACGTAAAAAACATATTTTTTTTACTTTTTAGTGTTTTTTCTTTTTTTAATGTTTTTTTAATATGTGAGAAAAAATAATAAAACTTACTTTTTTTATTTTAGTATTTTTATGTGAGAAAGAAAAAAAATCACATTTTTATAAACTTAAAAAAATTGTTTTTTATTAATAGCAGTTAGTAAAACTATGATAAATTTTGCATTATTAAATTAAATTCATAATTTCAAACTATTTACTCCATGAAGCTCTAAAAATGCACCTGAGGTATATATGACTTTCATAGACACCATAGATGTAATGGATAACTCATATTTACTCCATGAAGATCTAAAATTGTACTTGTAATAAAAAACACACAAATAATAAATCCTCCCATAAACTAGAATTTTTTACACACCTTTCTATTTCTGAGGACCATCCAAAGAGGATGCAAGAGAAGAGCATAATTAGTATGGTAAAAAAATCTCCTAAGAGGCTACCCAAGGGCTCTTCACCCACTTTGATATTATGTAAGATTTCTCTAAGATAACTCAACACGATTCTAAGGTCTAATGGAATCACTCTTCCTCACAAGATCATATCTTGATAAGATAAATTGTATTCTTATCAAGGATGCATAAAGAATGTGCAATAAAAATATAAAATATGAATTGATTCAAAAAAATCAAATGAGTTACATAAATTCAATATATTAACTCCATATTCTACATTTGGAAAGATAAAGTGGGGTAGACAACCCATAGTGGATATGTCAACACTATGTACACACACCAAAGAAGGGGACAAAGTGGTATACATCCCATAGTGGAGTGTGGTCTAATCATTGTGGAGTGATTAGATTTTTCACTAAATATATGTGTACATAATTAACTATCTAATTATGCATTAAATATATGTACACACTATTAAGTCCTAAGTAAGCTTAAAGTGAAGAAATATAAAAGGAACCCAAAGGTAAAATCAGTTTGGGTGAGAACCCTTTTCACACCACTAGTTAGCATGAACTTTTCCCATTAATCAAATGAAAACATCTTAATAATTGAGACACAAAATATCCAAACTTTGTTGAGCATGATAGTCTTATCAAATGTAATAACTAAACATGATCATCTTGTCAAATTAAACATGATGTTATGCATATAATATATTTCAATGCTAACTCATATGAATTTAAAATATAATATTGATATATTTTCTTTTCATTCTTATCTAAGACTAATATATCTATTACAATATAATTGTAATTAGAATTTAGCAAGAGTAAAAGTAAATAGTTTTACTAATAAATATAAATTTAATTGAAAACACTATCAATTTAGTTAGTAACAAAAAAGTTATTATAATGGTAAATGATATGCCATGAGCATACATGAATTTTGGTGTAAAAAATAGAAATTATTATGAGGAATTTTATTCAAAATATGCACACCAATATTAATGGCTTTGGCCCATAAAAACATAGGAATATTTGTAGAATGCAATATTATTCTAGCAATTTCTATAATGGTGCAGTTTTTCCTTTCAACAACACCATTTTACTGAGAGGAATATGAATTTATTAATTTCATTTGAATACCAAAACTGATGTGAAAATAATCAAACTCTTTATTAATATATTCACCACCATTATCAAATCTTAATCTCTTAATAGAAAAAATAGAATTATTTTCAAAAATAGTTTTAAATTATTTAAATTCACATAACACTTCAGATTTATTTTTAATGAAATATGACTAGATCATTCTAGAAAAATCACAAATAAAAGTAACAACAAAAAAATAACCACTAAGAGGTATAGATTCAAGATTTCCTACAACATCACTATGAATCAATTCTAAAATATGCGAGGAATTCACATCATGATTCTTGTGGAAGGAATTAGTATGTTTCTTACCACATAAATAACCTTCACAAGTTTCATGATGTGAGGACATAGAAGAAAGACAAAAAATATATATTATAAGAAGATATATCATGTAAAATTATAAAATTGGCATGTCCTACTCTTTCATTCCATAATTGAGATTCATTTTTACTATGCAATGAAAGAAAACATGCAGACAAAATAGTGAAAATGTATAAACCATTCTTTTCATCGCCTTCAACAATCAGAGAACCAAATTGATTTTTAATAGACCAATTTTTTTAAAGTAAATATACAATGAATTTATTGTCCATAAGTTGAGAAAAAGATAAGAAATTCTTATTAAATTTAGGTACAAATAAATCAACATTAATAACAACATTTATACATTTTATTTTTTCAAATTTAGTTGCTTCTAAAATTGAATTATCTCCTGAGTAAATTTTTTTAGAGATATCTCTAGAATCATATAAAATATTAGATAAGCAAGTCATATGGTACAATGAACCACTATGTATAATCCATTAATTTTCATTTAAAGTCAATAAAATAGCATACAAAACAATAAAATTTGAATTTTGATCTTGATTGTTATTCTAATTAGATTTTGATTATTTTATTTATTTTGATTAGATTTTTTCACTTTGTTATTTTTATAATATTTATTGTTAACTCTATATTTATTTTCATAAGTTTATCTTCTATAATCAAATTTACCACATAGTTTATAATTCTCATTAAACTTAGGTTTATGATTCTTATTACTAGATTTTGTATTTTTATTTGAGCCATTGGTAGAATTAGGGTTAGATTTATTATTCCTGTTGTTATCAAAAACATTATTGAGAGTGAGAAGTTATTTAATGACATTATATTTAGTATCAAAATTAGTCTTATCTTGATCTTCTTGAATCAGAAGAGCTAACAAGGTATTAAAATTAGGGATATCTTGTTATGTTTGGTACTTTGAATTAAAAATAGAAATAAAATAGTGAAAATTTTATGAGATTCAACTGAATAATGAACTAAAGTAATTGGTATTAAATTAAATTATAGTTACATCCATCTAACTAAGATTTAATATTCTTAATTTTAGAAAGAAAATTAACAACTTTTTTATCACTTTTCATAGATATAGTCAACAATTTAAGAATCACTTCACTTATCTTAGAGAGTCAAGTGGCCTCATGCATGGACTCAAGGCATTTCTATTCATCACTAGGAGACTCTTTATTTTTGATATTGAGTAATAATTCATCCTTAAAACTCTGCAAGATAATTGACATGGCTTCTTATGATTTATGTTCTGATGTGGATTTCTTAGTCCCAACGATAATATTCCATAGCTTTCAGGCCATAAATTCCACCTTAATACATTTTTTTCATATATTATAGTTTGATCCATGAAGTATTTGAGATTTATTTAATATAAAGTTAGGCAAAGCCATAACTTCCCTTTAAGAATAATAGAGTAGCACTAGATAATGTTTAAAATTGAACCCTTTTTAATGTAAATTTTAACTTTATTGATTGTAAATCAAATTATATGTGTAAACAAGAAATATTTGTTTAAATATATGCTAAATAATGCAAAAAATTGAATTAAAAAAACACTAATTTATGTGTCTTAAGTGTCTCATCCAAATCAACTATTAAAATACTAGAAACCAAAAAAGTGTAAAAAGTATAATAGAAAGTTAAAAAATATTAAATGTACTATTTAAATACATACACAAAATGTTAAAACCTATAAATCAATTGGTTACATGATGATGGTTGACAAGGTTTTGACTAGGTCAAATGTCATAAAATGAGAAAGGTTGACAATAAAAGGGTTTGCATAGAGATTTTTTATGCAAAACAAAAATTAAATTCAAATTAAATAAAATTTGATAGAAGTCAAAATTAAATCAAAAAGGTTGTTTTTAGGGGTTTTTGAATACTAAACCACCCTAGTTACAGTTTTTTAGCAAAAAAACCCACCAACCATTCTAAGAGCCGAGTTCAAAGATTATTTACACAAATTAATATTTGTACCTTTTTATCTATTTTTTAAATATATATATATATATATATATATATATGTGTGCATGTAATTTTAAAATTAAATCAATTTTTTTTTCTTTTTGGATTAAAACACAATTTCCCAATATGGGACCCGAGTGGCTTCCATGAAAATTTAATGATTTAATAAAATCAAATATTTTTTAAATATTTCCAAAAACAAATATTACATACCTTTGACACACTCCATAAAAAGAATGACACAGTAGGGGAATGCAAGAATCTTGTTTAGACCACTAAAGAACTTGAAACTTTGCCAATCCTCCTAAAATCTTGAGAATAAGGAGATTGAACCCTCAAAATGAAAATTTTGATGTAAAAATTAGTATTTTCACTCCACCAAGTGGTACAATGGCACTTATGGTTGAGTTAATCTCCCATAATTGCTAACATAAGGATTTAATTTCTTTTTAAGAGGGATTGTATACATAAAGAAATGATATTTATCCATAAACTATAGATTAATACAAGCCAAATCAATAAAATTAAATTTCAAAGTGTTTGGCTTGTCCAAGTTGTACATGAGATGTATAAATATAGTAATGGCATCCCAAGAGGTTTGAAGGGTTGTTTCCTTATTTGAATTCACTTTTGTTTACTTTCACAGGGATCTATAATGACATTAAATGAAGATTCAATATAAATAAGGTTGAATTATGCTTTGAAGGAGTCGATGAAAAAAATTCAAACTTTCATATGCCACATAGAGCCATCCTAGGCTATGAAGAAATCTTTAAAAATATTGAATTTAATATAAATTAATTTAAAATGGCTTGCCAATCAAATCCAACTTACAAGCTCTGATAGCATGATAATAAACTAATATACAAATTATATTAAATGTCATAGAAGATCTAGAGATGAACATGAATAGTAAAACATATAATAATAACCAGATCAATAATACACAACATAAAATTTAGGTGGGAAAACCTTGAAAGGTTAAAAAAACCACAAATTTTGATATTCATATGATTAAGAAACTTATGAACTCCAATACACAACCTTCCTTTTCTCACTTTCTCTTGACCAGTCTTCACAAAGCCTTTAAAAATATTTTTTACAAGCAAATATCAAAATTTTAATTCACGATGTTTCACAATAGGGGTAAAACCCTATTTATAGTGAAATGTGAAGGGAGGTGACCATTGTAACCAATGGGTCCAACCATGCCAAAATTCATTTAATAACATTGGTTAGTATTAAATAAATATATTTTTATTATTTATTTATATGAAATTTTTACCTTTATATAATCTATTATATAATATATCTATCTATATCTTGATGAGATAGAAAGGGCATGGGGTTTGGGTTGGAGCAGATCAAGGGGAGGGGGGAGTGAAACCTGGGCCTTAGTATAATATAGTATAGTAATGCTCCTCTATCCCTATCCAAACATTGACAGAGGGGGTCCTAGGCCTAAATAGATAGATATCCCCCCTCTATCAATGCCAATGTTTAGATAGGGATAGGGATATATCCAATAGATTAGAATCAGATCTAGAGATGGCCTCAAATCTCAATCTAACTCTTGCATACATCATGTTGAGGCTCCCACCTGATAGGATGAGAGGGAAGGGGAGTGGGCGGGGGGTCCCTTCCATTTATATTTGTTATCATAACAAGAATGTAACCTACCAGATACGTAACATGATAGGAACACACGTAGAGAGATAGGGGCCCTTGACCACCTATCTCTATTTTTTTCACTATTAATCACACCTCAAATAGATAAGACTCCCATCCCATAGATATAGATAGGGTCACTATAGTTACATATAGGGTCCCTCCCCCTCCTTGACCCCTACCCTAGAGTAGAATGCGGGTGGTAGTTATATATATAGGGTTATTGGCCCCTCTTATTTATATAAGGATAAGAACAGGAACATATACATATAGAGGGGGAACTTTATCTAGTACATCAAGATAGTACCCCATATCTATTCAAGGGCCATCAACCCCCCAACTCCATTTATTTGTAGAGATCATAGATATGGGTAGATGATCAAGTGCATAAATAAAATTCCCCTATCTATATCTTCCCCTGCATTTATAAATTAATCCTATATAGCCTATATATCTATTTGGGCCCCCACTCTTAATATAAAGAGGTGTATTTACACAATACTCAAGCCATTTAAAATAATGTATATTGAGTTTATCTTTCATGTACCTCATGATATATTGGAAGCACCGAGGGTTCTTCCTTTTCAAACAATAAGAAGCCTTTCATCCATTTAATTTTTTAGTGCACTAGTAAGAACTTATCCTAAGAAAATTACTCTCAATGTACCTTAGAGATGGGATAATATGATTACGAGATGGTGGAATCCTCCACAATCAGTGCCCTTTGGGATTTTTTCACCATTTACATATAAGATTAGTATTTATAAGACTATAATTAAAACACACCCAATTTAGTAATACTTCCCTATCTTATTCATTTTCCTATTACTTAGTTAAATTATCAATTTTCTTACTTTTTAGATTGTATCATCCAACATGATACCATTACGTATTCTGTTTGATAACTACATTGGCCAACCCAATTTAATTATGATTGTATTTCAAACTACATCATCCAGCCTGATACATTTCAGATTTATTAGTCTATCTCTAACTATTCCATCTCGTCTGATATAATTATGTTTTTCCTACCAACTTCATCCACTAGCCTGATACAAATTTGAGTTTATTTCCAACTACATCAACTGGCTCAATACAAATTTTATCTCCTATTTTAGTTCCCTACTATAACATCCAACCTAATATAGACTATTTTAACATTTCTATGCAATCAACTACATTAGTCATCTTGGTGCATATGATATTTTCTGTTTTACTATGGAACATATCTTAGACCAATCTAAAGAAAAAACCCATCAGGATTTTATGAAAATCATAATGTTATGGAACTAACCAATACTAATAGATTTTACAAAAATAATTAGATACCTTATAATTTTTCTCTATCTCAATTAAGTTACAATAGATTGTAATATGGATTATACTAGATCCAAATGCTATTAGCCATATATCAACCCTAAAAAAGTAGACAATGCCACCTACTCCAAGACCATGATGTCGAATTGGAATATGGTATAAAATATACATATGAAATGAAAATATTTCTCTAAGATAATCTAGAATATATGGGCCGAGGACCCTATAGTTTTCTATCGCATCATGATGGCATGCCACATGTAATGTCACTCTTTCTCTTTCCTCATCCACCATGCCTAGTATAAATATTAACTATTTAACCCATAAAAATCTTGGGTTTATTTAGGTTTAAAGGGGGTAGATATAACCTAAGGTACAAGGCTGATAAACTAAATCTATAGTAGGATATTTACATGCTAAACTCAAATATAACATATGTTGAATTCATTAAACTAGTGTATGCTAAAAAAAGTAAGTATGACATGCTAGACATGGAAATGAGATAGAAATAATGTACTTAGATAATTTTGATGATGATATAGTTCTAGATATAGAACATGTATAAATTAGAATGTAAAATGATTTTGGAACAATCACCAAATTATGGATTGAGTGCCTCTATATTTTTGGACACTTACATCAACCTAGGATGATTATGTTGATGTTAGTGTCTAGGTTAGGTGTAGGTTTCCTGTTTGGAATACTTACTAAAATAATATGTGACCACTTGGATTATTTTGAGTTTGTCTTCTCCTTTACTTTAGTGTATTTAGATTTGGGTCATGGATTGTCACTCATGAAATTTCAAAACCCTAGTTCTTCATCTTCATAGTGACCTTGGGAAAAAATGGGTTAGTGGGCACATATTGTTGAGCTGACCCCAAAGACCCCTCTATCAATGAGTGATACCTACATAACCAATACTTTGAAGAGGGCCTTAGATTGATGTAGTTCTCCCTTATGTATTTTATTTTGTGTGAATCATGTAATATGTGGAAATCAAGTATAATATGACCTAGCTCGTAACTTGTAAAATATATCCCTTGGACTGCTCCTTTAGTACTTCAAAACTGTAGATGCATTGTCCCTATGACTATATGGAAATATGAGAAAATAAGAATATTTTATAAATTTAATGCTTGATAAAATGCTTTTGATAAGTTTCCTTGGTATCTTTTGTTTTTTTTAGGGAGGAATGAATTATTTTTGATCTAGTATTTATATCAATACCTTTGGAGAATTAACCTACATTAAATCAATTAGGCCAACCATTAGGATATGTTTAATTTGAAAATTAGATTACTTTAGGGAACTAGACACATGCATCAGAGTAGGAAACTATGTGTCTATTTAGGATGCTAGTGTCCAAGGAACATGAAAGTAGGTACAAACTTAGAACTTGTAGAGGTAGAAGATAAACAAGTTTTAAGCATTCTGGGCAAGATAGGAGGTTTGGGTCATTAACACAAGAATTTTTAGATCAATAGATAGGAAAAGGTGCATAATTCAGAGTAGATGCAAAAATTATAAAAGTGATAAAGTTCCATAATTGAGAGGATCAACCAAGATCTGAGTTTAACAAGTGTACAAGACTGAGGTGCCATATAATTCACAAATAGTGTCTACACTAACATGGATAGTGGACCTACCTAAAGTGATCATGTTAACACCAATGATAATGCATATAATGCATCTCAATAGGCCACTCAATCCTCTACTTCTAAGCAAAGTACTCTAGATCCTAACTAAATTATCTTACTAGTTATGAGTCAAATAGCTAGTGTTCATGCTAATAATAGTGCCCAAATGATGTAAATGAAAAACCATATTTTTGAATGAAAAATCAACCTTAAAAAATTTAGTGGTGAGTGCCAAATAAAAATTCCTCCCCACTCCCATTAGATATTCTCTTATAAATATCATTCTACAACCCCCACTTCTAACAAAGTTATCAAACACCTTAAAAACAAACCCTTAATCCCTCAAATAATAGACATTGACATAGGTGGTATCACTCCTATGATATCCTATAATGGATCCACTGATCTTACTTTACATATGAAGGCCTTCAGTAATATTTATAAACTATGGATTAAAATTAACACCTTTACAACTACCAAACTACTTGCCAATACGTTTTATGATGGTGCTTTAGAAAGGTACAATCAACTAAGGACTAAATCCATTTATATATTAAAAGACTTAGGTAATACATTGGTCTAATAGTTTCAATCCAATGATTTACCTAAAAATAACTTAGATCACTTTATCAATTGCAAATAAGTAGAAAACAAGATTGCCCAAACCTCTATCAAACTTTGGAAAAGTTTAGCCAACAAATCCGAGAACAATATGATAGAAGATTACCTTTTACACCTTTTCACTAACACACTGAATTCCAAATTACAATAAATTATACGTACTCTTTCTCTAAAATCATTGGAGGAATCCCTAAATAAATTAAAACATCAAATTACCTCATAATAAAATTCAAGCCTTCCCAACCTAAACTTGGTACTCAAATGTTTATGAGGTCTAAAAACAAAAATGATATAGATGATCATGTCTATGATACTTATGATTATAATATAACCATCCATGCAATTACGCCAAAAAGATCCAATAAAGTGAATCTCTCCCCATCTATCAAGGGAAGTCCCTTCGGGCATCCTCATTCTCCCTCATAAATCAATAATTTTGAAATCCATCAATATATTTCCTTTTCCATAAATGAGATTAGGAGATGCCTTCCTATACCCTCACCTAGGGATTTTGACCCTTACCATCCTAATTCTCATTGGTATAATATAATCCTAAAAAAATTTGTTGATTACATGCAAAGTGGGTTCATTCCCATGAAAAAATTAAACAAATTAAATATTTAGTGTTTGATTTCTTGCTTGGTCCAAACTTTGATAATGAAGCCATGATTAGAGAATAACACCAAGCCTATGAAAAGTTATCTAGGGCTCATGAATCCAAGATAAAACATGAATCAATTCACCAAGTTAATTTTCACCTTAAACTATAATACTATCTTTTTCCAAATCATATCCCAAATCAACAAGATAACAATCAAAATCAAACTCATTCCCAACCAACTATTAATGTTATGGAAACCATGATTAACCCTCATTATTCTATTAATGATGAAAAATTGATCAACATGAATAAGATGAATTAGGTTGTTTCTTAAATTTATCCTTATCATCTTAATCCTAATATTCCTTATCCAACCTATGAAAAATTATAGGATAATCCTTTACATCATTTCACAGCTATTGGATCTAAATAAATATGTAGTTCTATGTTTTTTGCTAACCCAATTATTTCATTAAAATCAATACAGTTCTATGTCTTCACAAATGTTTTGGCAAGATTGATATAATATTTTACTTCAACTACATATATCCCTATTATACAAGATATATTAATATATTATTTTGTCTCTATTTTTAGTCCAAATGTATTAACCAACTCGATATAGTCTATTCATTTGATCAGTTCTATTTCAATTATATATCCAACATAATACAATCACATTTGCCTAAAATTTCCTCTACTTTATTAGTTTTCTTGGTACAACCTATTTATTTACCCAATTTTTATTCTATTGCATCAACCATCCTAATATAGTCTATTTTTGATGTTTCCATATCACTAACTACATTAACCAAGCTAATATAGTTGGTTAAGCTTACCTCAAATATACTGATAGTGCTAAGACTACATGTTTTGAATCTAAATCAAATTTAGTTAGGTTTAGTTTCTTCTACATGTAATACAATTAATAAGTTAGTACCTATTTTATAGTCTTATCCATCTCATATTAGCTTTGATGAATGGGATCCCATAGAATAAATTTTTATATTCCCATCTTAAATCTTGTTTATCAATCCTATGAAGAATTATCCATGACACCAAAACCATCTTATGTAGCTTTTATTTAATATGAAAATTCTTGAACCATCACCTAAAGAAGCTACCTTACCTAGGTATAAGGAAAACATATTATAGTAATGTGAAGAGATGCCCATCCATGTCGATTAAATTATGGATGCATCTCTTTCCCTCATCTATGATACTGAATGAAATCTTACTTCGTGAAAATGACCCTACTTTATTAATTAACATCCAAGTTGTGAGCCTTGATAAACTAAGTCTTTGACTCTTGTGTCACTTCTTTAGAATTCATTAAAACATTAGGATATTACGAATGTAACCTTATGTCAAGACACAACACATGTCAAGGATATGACCAAATAAAAATACCTCCATTAGTATGTGTTTAGCTTCATATAATGGTACCACCTATTATAGTTAGATTTAAGATCATGATATTTAATTTCCCTCAATCTTATATCATCTTGCTCAACTACCCTTGGACTCAATATATAAGGTTTATGGCCTTTTGCATGCCATTGCATCAAGTTTTTTTACATGGGTGTTATTTATAATATATAAGGTGATACTAATATTAGGAATTTATAACAATTCCAAGAATGTAGTGTTTAATAAAATCCCAACCCTTGAACCTTTATGTAATTTACCATTTTGTGAGTATCGACAAATCAATTAGTTAGTCATCATAGATCAAGGTTATGATGGTCAACCTAAGCTTTTGGGAAACTTTACACACAAACTCCTTAATTTTTATGATGATGAGAATGATGAGGTTAGTTTGAAAATAAAAACACAAGATCTTCATTATAGCATGATCACTTAGTTTCCACCCATCTTGAAACCTCATTCTCACAAGAAGACACTTGATGTGTTTCTCACTACTATGCTCATTATTAAGAATCCTCCTTCCCATCAATATTATAGTGACATATTGGTTGAATCCCTTAACACATATCTCACCTCTCCTAATACGAGGATGGTTATACCTTAGATGAACCATACTTGTTTGGCTATGCCCAAGGATGTGAAAATCCTTTATTATCATTCTTCCTTTCAACACTCTTATGAGTAATCCTCATATTCTTCTAGAATTAATTTTATTGACATTATTCAACCTCTCAATCTTTCTCTCCTAACTTGCCTAAAATCATTCCTTATTTGGTTAATGTTGATAGGTCTGAGATGGATCTAATTTTTATTTCTACTTAACATGTAATTCTTATAGTTTCTAAGCCTCTTCAAAGCATGCTTAATGATTGAGATATGATCAAACCATATCAGTTTGATATATATTTTAATCCATCAATCTTGCTTCTTCCAAAGATGATAACTACACTTATACAACCTGCACTAAGGATGTCTCTTAAAGAGACAACACCACCATATTATTCCTTTTATAGAGTCTCTAGTAATTCACAACACCAGTAACAAGTGTATCAAAGATATTTAAAGTAGTAGAATAAAATATTGACTCAATTAATCTATGCCTTGATAGTGATGATCTATTTGATGAGATTCTAAATAGACCCTAATATGATCCTCCACATAGGTTGGATATTGTACCACACCCACCCACCTAAGAGGAAGAGCCGTATTGTGAGTTTCACAAGGTCTCTGACCATTCATCCAAAGATTATAAATCTTACCAATACTTTTTAACATAATAGAAGTTGAAATCCCTAGATCCTACCATAGATAGTCGACCACCTTGACCTATTAATTATAGGTGATCTTGTTATTTTAATGATAATAATACACATTATTTGAGTAACTATCAGTCCCTTCGATAATATCTAGATGTACTTCATCTTGAGGTGGTCCATGTCCCTCTTTAACTTAACATGTTTCCTAAGAACATTACACATGATTATATCCAAAATAATCTATAAGTATGCTATATTTGGAACCAATGTTCTACACATTCTATGGATAAGTATAGACCTATTTATTACCTTTAACTATTTTTTAAGGTCCCTACTTCAAGTTTCCCAACAATATTCACATGGTCCACTTAGGATGGAGAAGTAGCCTCCCCTACGACCAGAATTACCTCTTAAACTCATGGTTGTGTGTCCCATTATATGTTGAAAGGCACCATATCTTTATCATCAGGAGGCCCACAACCTCCTCCTTCTAGTGTGCCTATTATTTCCTTGGATCTCATCCAATAGGAAGTCCTTTCATGAATCTCAAAGAGGGTGGAAGAAACTATGGTTTAAGTTAGATTTTAGTTGTAGTGAGATTTGACAGATTTTATTCATGATGTGTGTAGAGATATATCATAACATTTGTGAGAATATATTGTATTATTTCATATTTTCTTCACATTTATTCCCATGATTTGATCTAAATTTCTATTTTTGGTATATGTGATGCTTTATGTATATATATTACTTGTCTCATGATCTTTAATTTTTTTCACTTTAAATTTTAGCATGTATTTTTTTATTTATATCATTTATATCACTTTATAATCATCCTTAGTTATCCTAGTGGATCTTATGTATCACCTCCAGGTTTTATTTTTCATCATTTATACCACTTTACAATCAACCTTGGTTTCTCTTGTGGATCTTAGGTATCATCTTCATGTTTTTTAATCATTTATATCACCTTATAATTAGCCTTGGTTTCCTTTATGGATCTTCAGTATCACCTTTGGGTTTTATATTTCATCATTTAAATCACTTTACAGTCAACCTTGGTTTCCTTTATAGATTTTAAGTATCACATTTGGGTTTTATTTTCAACATTTACATCATTTTATAGTCAGCCTTCATTTCCTTAATGGATCTTAAGTGGTACCTTTGAGTTTACTTTTCAAATATTATACCATATTTTAGTCATCCTTTATTTCTTTTGTGGATCTTTGGTAGCACATTTGATTTCATTTTTATGCATTTATATCACTTTTATTATGATTCTTTGGTATCCTTTTGCATTCCCACTTTGTTGGGATGTTTTATTTTATAAATGCTTGTGCTAGACCCTTTGAATGTTGGTATGGCTTCTCTAGTAACATGATTACCATATTTTAGTCATCCTTAATTTCTCTTGTGGATATTTGGTAGAACCTTTGAGTTAATTTTTATGAATTTATATCACTTTTATTATGATTATTTGGTATCCTTTTGCATTCTCCCTCTTTTGGGATGATTTATTTTATTAATGCTTGTGCTAGACCCTTTGAATGTTGGTATGGATTATCTAGTAACATGATCACCATATTTCATAGAGACTCCCTTATTCTAATTTCCTTTTTTATTATTTGACTTACATTTATAAGTACTTCCAAATACCTTTCTTTTCCCAATCACTTTTAAAATAAAACTCTCCCATCTTGTGGTCATCTACTAGGATATCTTCATTGTATCACCATTTTCATATGGATGGATCTTCCATGATCTCCATATTTCCCTCTATTTTCACTTAATTTACACTTTGGTTGATTTGAAAGTTTCATTCTTTCCTATGGTGCAAGTGAGGGAGTCTTTAGGCACCATGGTATTAAGGTTTTCCTTAACGACTAGGTGTAAGCTATCTTGTGTTTGTCATTTTTATCACCCATTTTTGTTTTTTAGAATCCATATAGAAGAGAAAAATATAAATATCCAAAATATTTAAAATCCAAATCTTAATAAAAGACAATGCTAAAATGTAAATTATATCTTAACAGTCAGATCACACCAAAATACATGCTATTTTTGGCACATATCCTATTCTTGTTGAATCTTAAACTCCAAAATTTTCCTCATGATAGAGCAATGGTTTACTAGGGTGTGGTGTCTATTACACTAGTGTATGAGATCTCATTTCATCATTTTATATCTAGTTACATTATAGTTCTATCTACTTTCTCACACAAGTACCCCATATTCACAATAAACCAATGATTATGTGAGGGGTATTACGGAGAAACTAAAACATTATTGGAAGGTAGTATCCTTTTATTTTTAATGCATAAAAAAATTATTGGATGATATATAAACTTCACTTTTTAGTCAAAGCTTACACTTGTTATGTGGGGTTCTTTAGGTCCCTGATGTCAATAGTTCTTAACCTTGCCCACATGATATCTTGTCTCTAGCAAAGATTTATACATCACCTTTGTGGTATATTTCATCCTTATATCTCAATCATATATTTTCCAATATCCCTTTGATGGAGATTATTTTAGTTGATCATGTCCCTTTTCTTCATATTCTCATTTTCTATATATTTTCTTTAGATTTGATTTTTAACTTCCATTTATATTACCACTTAGATTTTTTAGTTTGATATTTTCAATACAAGACCTTTTGGAATACAACCAGGCCTTCCTCACAAACCCACATCACCATTCATATCCACACTATATTTTTAATCATAGTCATGGCTTTAGATTTTTGTGTTTTCTTACATCTTGCTTTAGTACAGACATTGATTTCAAATTTTCACTCTTTGAGGTCTTTTGCTTATTTGAATACATGTTCTTGTTTGATTTGAGTCTTTTTATATCTTACATTATATGTAATTTATGATCATTATCATCTTCCCATATGTTTGATTCAATTTAACTTTAGTTGTCTTACATTGGATGACATTTGTTAGACATTTTTCACATATCTTTATTTGATTATCTTTTACATTTTATCACATGGGATATATATTTTAACAATTAATTTTTGCATCTTATGAATAGAATTGCCTTAAATTTTGATGCAATTTATAATTTTTTAGTTACAAATTTTACATGTCCTTTTTTAATCTTAAGATTTACATCTTAATTACATTGGGCATGTTTTACATTCATTTTTAATCTTATCTACTTAAGATAATATTTTTTATTTCTTAGTTTTTATTCCTTTCAACCATACATTTGATCACTTTTTATATAAAATAATAAAACATACATCAAAATACATCACATTCTCTCATATCATGATATTAAAAAAATTGCATGCTAGAAAAGAAACAACTCATAATTTTTTTCACACATGTAGATAATAATGAGACAAATGATATACAGATACATGTCTCAATTTTGTACATTATAAATCTAATAATAAATTAGAAAATACATCTGGGTATAAAATGTAGGCTCTTTAGGCCTATGGATCAGCTTCATCCCCATGAGGGAGAGGTTCCACACTAGCCATAAATGCTCCTAAATGAGTAGCCTATGAAATCACTAGGAATGACTAAATCTGAGACTACATGCCATGAACCTACCCCTATATATGGGCCACCTAAGCCTATAGCTCTGTCATTGACCCTTTTGTTTCCATACATGTAACTCAATCTATGGCCAATTATTTCCATGTTATTATTGCATATCCTCCTCCACTTATTAGTTTTATTGCCTAATATACAACTTTATCTTAGCATTTGATCTATCTAGTAGCTACTTCAACCAACTTGAACCAACCAAAATACAATCCAACTAAGGGTGTTATAGGATCCAACACCTTAGAGGTGTCATGATTTGGTAGCATGATGTCTAAAATCTCATGGTTAGTGTCTCTCATAGATTCTACCATTGTGCCTCCTTCACTACCATTTCTGTAAAATAGAAATCAAAATTGACATCAAATCTCATATTGAATCTAAATCTTTAGCATAACTATCACTGGTACCTATCATTTATATTTCTACCTCTAGTAAAATAAAGTTAATAGCATACAATTGAATTTTTCATACCTAATATCACCCTAATAAATCTCCTACCTAGGATGCATATACTATCATGGCTCTAAGCTGAGGTAAATCTTCTCCACCTTCCATAATAGACTACATAACCTATTGATCCAACCTCTAAATATGACCATTTATGGTCCAAATTTCCTATGGATCTACTTGAGAGTCTACCTCTCTTTAAGGTAAGACCACTACCTTCCCACCTCCACCCTCTCCTCCCCAAACTACTTGATGTTTCCATTGCCATCTTCTATCTACCACATGCTGATGAGGTATCACCACTAGGACTATAATTGGAACACCCCAAACTCAAATCACCCATGGATATTTAGCATACATCACCCAATAAAGTAGGATAATCAAATGCACCACTAATTGGTGTAATCTAAATTGTCAAATTTTTCAGTCACACAAGTGTGGCTCAACCCACCAAACATAGTGCCTTGTAATCTATCTTCGAGCCCTTGATTGCACTATGGTCAACCAAGATGGCCATCTATAAATTATGACTTTAAATGGCATCCATATAATTTAATCCCTCTTATTGGTCTCCAAATCAGGCACATAAGGGATCAACCACTACACCTATATCTTAACCTGAGGGAGATAGTCATCTACCACATGAAGCAACCTCTTAGATTTGTACATGGGTACCTCTTGTATATCTAATAGGTAAAAAGAACCATAAAACCCATAATTTATTGGATCCAACTGATTACACTATAAAAATAATATATAAGTTACACCAATATTGTATCTTCAATATCATATAAAGTGCCCTGATCTAGTGTAGACTAACACATAAAAATAATATAAATAGGCACCACCCCATCAGACTTATGGCATAAAATGTGCATAGTCATAAGTATATTAAGGTCCTTATTGACATCTAGAATGCTTGATACATAAACCTAAAAAAATCTTATGATTAATTTATGCTCATTGTATTGATCAGATCTTATATCCCATTAGGCTAGTTGTCACCTCTCATCGAGTAACTCTAGTAAGTCACATACCCTTAGTGTGCCTATAAGAGGTATCCTTAATATGGCATGGAATTCCTCCAAGATGATCACTACCAATGAAGTATGCCCTTCCACCTCACACATTAATGTGTCCATAAGCCTCTCCCATTGCCTCAGAAATATGGTGATGAGATATGTGCTTAGAGGCACACAACACATATCCATCATGTCACCAAATCCAAGCATCATTAACTATGATCTGTCTCTTGCTGATAATATCTCTAGAAGATTTAGTATCCATCTGGCATCCATGCTCCACCACAATCATCTTCATCTTTATAAATATCAAATAATAAAGCATAATCAAAATTTGATCCAAAAATATGAAATAAAATTACAAACTAAATAAAAATAGTAATTAAAATCATAATGGTCCCTAAATTCAATTGTATAAGCCATTTTCCTAATTTTCTATAGCACTAACCATACCCTATGATACCAACCAATATATTCTTCTACTACACCAACCATACCCCATGATACTCATTTTTACTTTTTTCTAATGCATTAGCCATATCTTATGGTATCTACAAATGCATTTTTGCATTACATTAGCCATACCCTTGAATCAATTAACACTTAACTATACCAGCCATGTATATTATTCATTGGTAATAGCCACCCTATTATATTCCTCCTCCACCATCCCTGCCCTAAGATATCAACCAAAAAATTATTTAATTATACCAACCATACCCTATAGTATTGGCCAAAATTTAAATTTTTCCCTTACCAACTGTATCATCCTAGATGATAGAATTGTCCAAGGGTATAAATTTATTTCTCTAGCCCTAGTTTTGAATTTTTGTTAACTACCTATTGCCCATCATAATTTTAGCTTTGTTTTGATGCTTGTTTGGGAAAATTATACTATACAAATTTTCCTCAATGCATGTATTTCCCAAATCTCATTAATTTTATTAAAAATGAAAAAACTAAACATTAATTACATCATGTACCTATAGGGATCTAGCGATAACCATGATGTGACCTCTTACATGTCCACTTTCTCATTTGAAAGCCATCATCTTTTGTAGTGTTATTTTTAGACACTCATGGCTCTACTTTTTGAAAAATAGAAAATGTGCAAATGAAATTATTTTTACTTATTTATAGTAAAAATTTCAAATTATGAAATT